>PVKE010005291.1:47706-59809 GCA_004027555.1 Craseonycteris thonglongyai
CATGAGGACCGAGGATCGAATCCCGGCTCCGGCCCAGGCAGGACCCACGTGCTGAGCTGGGGAGTTCCCACAGTTTGGTTCTCTAACTGTCTCTGTCTCTGTCTCTCTCTCTATCTGTCAAAAAGTAAAATAGAAATAACTATGCACTGAAGACAAAAAGATAATTTCTCTCTATAAATGTGAAAAGATAAAAAAAAAAGAAAAAGTATATAAAAATTAACAAAGCACACTTCTCTGGGACATTCCCATTCAAATGGCTTTTAAAAAAAAACAACAAAAAAAAAACACAAAAAACTTAAATTTTATAATGCCCTATGTCAGGACAGGCTTGAGTGTGCTCCTGGGATCTGCACCTGCTCCTTCCCTCTGCCTCTTGACCTGGACTCACTGATGAAGATCTGCTGTCCTTTATTAGCTCTTGCTAATGAGTTTAGGATGGAGGAACAAATGACTGTCCTCTCCAGGTGTTTCACCTTCATTGGATGCTTCCTGTGTACCCAGCACTATACTGACTCCAGGGGCAAAAAATACAGAAAACAAGGCTTCCTTTGAGAGGTTGATGAGATGAGCACATAACAGATAGATAGTTACTAAAGCCTGAGAGAACAGTGACAATTGTATGAGCACATGACTTTGGAAGACCAAAGGATAGGCTGACCAGACGTCCCGTTATAAACATGACAGAAAACAATAGTCTTGTCCCATTTCAAATGGTACATATGATCAGCCTAATCTCACTGGGCTAAGTTCAAGGTGTCAGTAGGCTGACCATACTGCTGTTTGAAATGGGACAGGACCATTGTTTTCTGTCCCATTTAAAAAGCTGCATCTGGTCAGCCTCCTAGAAGAGGGAGGGGGATGATCGTGCAGTTCTCCTGGGAGGAAGGACTAAGGTTGGGAGACAGCGGGGAGAGGGAAAAAGGTGTTCTGGTAGAAGCAACAGTAATGCTTAATTGAGAGCACTTGCCCACGCCTTGGTTTAAGGAATTTTGGGGGGATATTGAAGAAAAAATGGTTTTTATTCTTTAAGTGCAATTTTTCTTAATAGTTAAAACAAGATGCCACACTACAGTCAATACGTAGTTTAACCAAAATTCTAAATAATTAGTTAGAATGCCGTACACCCCCCACCCCCAAAAGCAGATCATCCAACTTTCAGACGGACAGGGAATGTTCCCCCACTCATTCATTCAGTAATAATTCAGTAATTATTGAGCACTTATTCAATGCTACTGTCTATGCCAAGCCCCAAGGACACAGCCATAAAGAAGACAGACATGACCCCTGCCTCCCCTGAGCTTACAGAACACACAGCCAGGCTGTGTAATACAAAGTGAATACAGTTACAAAGGGAAATAAGGGCCCTAATCCAGGCTTGAAGTGTTCTGGAACATTTCCGTAGGGAGTGATAATAACTTGGACTTGTACAATGAAGTGGACAAGCACAGTATGTTCAGGGTTCTGAAAGTTCAGTGTGGCTAGAGGGTCAGGTGTAATGTGGAAAGAAGTAAAAGGTGAGGCAGGGGCCATAGCAGTTGTGACTTAGAGGCCAAGTTAGGACTTTGGACTTTAACCAACAGCCTCAAAAATGTGGAAGCCATGATTGATGGGTTTACATTATAAAAAGTATCCTTTAGGAGCAAATTGGAGAGTGGATTTTAGGCAGGCCAGAGAAGAGATGGCAAGACCAGTTCAGAGGCTGTCCAGTGGAAGAGATGATGGTGGCAAAGGGGGGAGGCTGAGGGCAGTGAGGATGGAGAAGGGTCTGGATCCAGGGATGTTTAGAAGTAAAATTGGCAGGATATGGAGACTTACCAGTGACTAGATGTGGAAGTGAGGTGGGAAGGGGAGACATGACAGTTTGAACTGTCAGAATGGAACTAAGGCTGGGACACCCAGAGCCCCTCAGTAGCCTGATCAACCCAAAGCGTAAGGATCCCCTGACCCAGGCCTCTGAGGAGCCTCTCAGGGACATAGAACTTTACAGGGCTATGCCCTTGCATTTGGAGCCACACATGGAACCCCTATCACCGAAGGCTTTTTTTTAATCTATAATTTTCCTTCATTTTTTATTTTTAAAGCATGCATTTTTGAAAAGGTAATATGCACATAGCACAAATTTCAATAGTACAGAGCTGTGAAAACCAGTCTCCTTGTCCCCCAGCCACTCGGACTTCCTGGCACCAGGACCAGGCCCTTGTGTAGACTTTCAGGGAAGAGCCTTGTATGTGCACATTACAGTGCAGTGCACTCCACACTGTACTGCACCTGGCTTCTCTCACTTAACAAGTCTAGGCCACTGATCCATATCAGTACCTACAGGTGCTGCCTCATTTTTATAATATTCTGTCCTATCAGTAAACCTCTGTCTCTTTAATACAGAAAATGTTTTATTTGTTTGAAATCTTTATACCTTGGAAAGTTTACAGAATATTATTGAAAAATTAAATAAGGCTTCTAAAAAAACCGATCTCTTATTATGCATATTCTTTCTGTACCTAATTACAGATATTCTTTTGATAAGTGACAGCTATTTTTATTTCTTACATAAAGTTATATTTGCAAAATAAATGATGTAATGTATTGCATGAAAATTTAGTGTCAATGAGGACTCCTCTCCAAACCCCACAGAAAATTTTTTTTCTCTGCATTTGTTCATTCAGTTTTCTGAATTGCTCACCTCCTTTTCTCCTTTTTCTAGGTTGTAAAATCCTCCCCATCTTTCACGGTCTACCTGAACTGTCTCTTAGAAGCCTTTCCTGGTCCCTTCCCCTCCCAGCCTTTTCTAAATTAAAGACGACCACTTTCCCAACCACTTTCCTTTAGGTGGTTTAAGTAGGGACAGCATAGGTATTTTAGAAGAGACTTTAGATCAGGGTGTCCAACCTTTTGGCTTCCCTGACCACATTGGAAGAAGAATAGTCTTGGGCCACACATAAAATACACTAGCATTAGTGATAACTGATGAGCTAAAAAAATCTCAGTGGTTTAAGAAAATTTACGGATTTATGTTGGGCCCTATTCAAAACCATCCCGGGCTGCCTGGGGGCTGTGGTTTGGAAAAGCTTGGTTTAGATGCAATGTTGTCCAGTGTCCTTATGTGAGAGTTGGAACACAGGCTTATAGAAGTTGACCTAGCCAACCTGAGGTCTCCCAAGAGCAGAGTGATCTGGGTCTCTTGATGTTGCAGTACTTGGTCCCATTACCTCTGATCTCTTGGACTTATTCCAGTTTTATAATTACCTATAAAGTATAAGTGGCCAATGATGCTGACCAAGGGATTTGAGAATGCAGCAGGCTAAAAGAGATGAAAGAAGCAGAATTCTTTTTCTGATTGTATGCAGGTTTCTTACATGGTTTATTCAGTCAGTTCTGTTTAAAGTGCAATTTCTAAATTGCTTTACTTTAACTATATATCCTGAACATGTCTGAGGCAGGTGTTCACCAGAGGTAGCGTCAGGAATGAACTGGGACTAAGACTACCTGCAGCCAAGGTGAACCTAGGTTTAACCTTTCCCACACTGTTCCTTAAATGGCCCCTGGGTCCTTGAGAATAGACTCCTTGAGCATCAGCCAATCACTTATGTGCTGCAAATGAAAGAACATTTCTAAGCTCTTGCTGCTGCCCTAGATGGGAAAGGCAGAGTCCTAGGGGTGGGCCTTTTATTTGGTCCTCCTCCCTGATGCTCAGTAAGAGGGGTCAGAAAACCAGGCCTCGTGTTTGTCCCACAAACATTCTCATGTTTTCTATTTGATTTTGTTCTCTGCACCCCCGACCCCCACTTTGAGAGTTCGAACTCTGTATACTCTGCATTCTTATTGGTAATGACTATATGTGGGAGAGGAAGCCCCCGCTCAGTGTGTGCCAACCAGGTTCTGAAGCTGTTGGTTGACACAGCCACAGCATAAAGGCCGTGCCTGTGTCCACTGTCAGGGGCAGCCTTTCCAGGATGCTGCTCCTGCACTGCTCCCTGCTTTGTCTCTTGAGGGAACAGTTTGTGGTGTTTTACATTGAACTTGCTCCGTGCCTCTGAATGAAGAGAAAAGCTAAATCCTTAGACCCGAGACACAGAAAGGGGTGGTCCTGACAAAAGACTAGAGGGCTGCTGACTTCCTTGTAGCATGAGCTGTAAAGATTTGAACTCTGGGGTTGGAAGGACCTTGCAGAGCTCATGTAGCTTTCTTTTCTACCTCTAGGCAGGACCTCCACAAGCTATGCTGCGTAGAGAAGCTGATCTATGCCCTGAGCCAGTGGTTCTCAGACTGTGGCTCCTGGACCACAGCATCAGCAGCATCTGGAAACTTGTTAAAAACATGCATTACCAGGCCCCATTGCAGTCCTCCTGAATCAGGGATTCTGGTACACATGACAATTTGAGAACTGCTCTAAAATAACCCCTAGCAGGACCCAGTAGTGAAGTCTGGGTTTGGAAGGCAGGAAACCAACATCGAGGGCCATCCTCCTGTCACTGAGATCCAGGAAGTCGGGGGGGGGGGGGGGGGCTGGTCCGGGGCTGCCCAGTTACTCTTCCTTTTTGATCTTGACTGTATATTGAGTTACAGTGCTTGTGTCCCTGGCTCTCTTGATCAGATGCAGATTTCATTGACTGCCATGATTCTGGATAATAGGACTAAAAGCTATATGAGCTCTAAAAGCTCCGTCCAACCCTAGAAATCAAATTCTTAGACATTTTGGACATGGTCACCAGTCAGTTTCTCAGTGAGCTCAGCCTAGACCCCTTTAGGACTGGCTGACTTCTGTCTGTGCCTCTACACACCCATTCCTCCCATGCCACCTTATAGCGTAATGCAACTCATGCCCCATTGGAACTTGTACCTTCTCTCTTGACCTAAATACCAAGTTCTAGCATCCTATAGCATCTCTTTCAGAAAGCAGAGAAGGTTGGAGCGTGTCCTAGCTGAGTCCTGAAGCTCACATGGAAGCAGGGCTTGTATTTGCTCAGAGGCAGAGTTTGATTTCCTTTCATTCGGAAATGGAATAGGGGAGGGCAGTTGTTTAAACTGTCAAGAGGACGTCACTGTTCTTCAGAGGGCTTCCACTCTCTGAGTACTAGAGTCTATTGAGCATCATTCATAATCTCAGTATCTCATAGTCCTTACCCACTCATGGTAATTGTGCAAAATTCTGAGACTAAGCAGTGTCTGGGTTTCGGGTAGATGTGACCATTTTAGAGCCTCCTTTCTCCTGTGCAGATTGATTTCATTTGAGTTTCCTTTCAATCTGTAGACATTTGGATAATACGTACTTTTAAGAGCCAGTTCTCCTTACAGCTCTGAGCCCAAAATGAGTGTCCAGCTATGTCCCTTCAGAGTGCTTTCGCTGCAGGCCTGCCAAAGGAAAAGAGCTGAGTCCATTGGCATATGAGAGAAGTTATTTAATATTTATGAAGAGAGCCAGATGTTTAGGACATTTCACATCACATAGAGCTAGACATGGCCCCTGTCTTCGATAAACTCACTCTCAGACAAATTATGAGAACCAGGCCATGGAATAACAAATTGCCGATCACTTCTCTAGTAAGTGACCCAATCGAAAGTGATTTTTATTTAAAGGCTCCTGGTTCAAGGGAGGCTGCTGTCATCCAATTACTCTGTGGCCCCCAGCTAACTCAAGGGGCAAAAGAGCAGCAACTTATAGAAGTGATTTCAGTTGACCCAAGTGTATAATTTTTTTCCTTCAGGGGGCAGCTCCATCAGCAGTGCTGTGAAAAGTGGACCCTGGTTAATGATGAGACCCAAGCCAAGATGGCCCGGATGGCTGCTGCAGCTGCCTGGGGGTTAGGTAAGGCTCTATCCCAGATCCCCCTGTGGAGGTGGGGAGAGGGAGGCTAGGTGCTTGCATCTGAACAGTTAGGCACTGTGACTGCAGGTAGAGATGTCAGGTCTACAGAAGTGTAAAGTAGTCTGTATTCACTTCTACCCCTCCACCTGTCTCTCCCTGATGATTTTGACTAATTTGTTAGACATGGGTAAAAATGGCTCTTCATAAGGAAGCCAAGTAAAACAGTGAACCAGCATCAAAAATAAGATATGAGGGCCCCCTAAACAAAACCAGAATTATGTCTGGAGGGTGGGCTGCTGGCAGCACAGGCTCCTCCACTAGGTGAGCGCTCTAGGAACCCACCTACATCTGTGCACGGCTGGCGTTGTGAGAGGCCGTGCTCCGCTTTAGTGAATTTTTTTTGTAGACTCAACACTTTTGCCCATTTCATGATGGGTGGTTTATATAAACAATGTGAGGCATGACAACACACCTGCCCACACCTTGCTGAGTATTCAGCAGCTTTTGACCAGAAATGGCAGTACCCTCCCTCCCCGCTGCCACGCACATGCACACGCACACGCACCACCCTCCCTAGTCTCTGGATCTTGCCTCAAGCAACTTTTTGTTTGTTTGTTTCTTCTACAAGAAAAGTCCTCAAAGGGGAACATTTTGCCTGCACAGAAGAGGTGAAACAAAAAACAGCAGAAGCACTAAAAGGCATCAATATCCACAAGTTCAAAACCTGTTTTGAGCAGTGGATCAAGCATCTCAATAGGTGTATTGTATCCATGGAGAGTATTTTTAAGGTGACCGAAGTTTAAATGTGTAAGAATAAATACACAATTTTTTAATAAATAGTTCGGGGTTTTTGTTTTTTGGTCCCCTCTCATATTTAGTGAGATTGCTTGTTTTTGTTGTTTTAGTCTTAAACAAGTTGCTGGCTTATTTTTCTCTCTGATAACTTAAATCTAGAGGTAGGAATTTCTAGAGTAGTGTTCTGGCTCCATTGTCATCAGCCTTTGGTCATGTGTCTGCTTTGCATGGGGCCTCCATTTTCAAGTGTACTTCATGATCCAGTATAGTTGCTGGAGCTCCATCCATCATGACTTTATGCCAAACAGGAATAAAGAGAGAAGACAGCTAGCTATTCATATCTTATTTTATTTCTTAACCCTGTTATAGAACTTTCCCAACATATAATATATAAAAGTGAAGAATGGGGAAGCCAAGATGGCTCAGTGGGTTAAGCGCTCACTTTGCAGCGCCGGGGACTGAGGATCAAATCCCGGCCCCGGCCCGTGTGGAACCATGTGCTGAACTGGGGAGTTCCCCCAGTTCAGTTCTCTCTCTGTCTCTGTATCTCTCTCTCTCTCTCTTTCAATAAATAAATAAATAAAACTTAAAAAAAAAAGGTGAAGAAAACAGTGTAATGACCCTCTACACCCCTTTCAATGTCTCCCAGCAACTATAAATGTTTCGACAGTTTTGTTTTCTGTATTCTCCTCTTGCTGCCCAACACTTGCCCACCTTACTCCCACTCCCTGAGTTTTTTGGGGTTTTTTAAGATTTATTTTCACTGCTTTTGACAGAGAGAGAGAGCTACAGAGACAGAGAGAAGGGGGAGGGCCCAGAATAGCCTCCATAGTTGTACATCATTGGTTTTTCCACATAGTTTTATTCCACAGTGGGCGAGGGGCTGCACAGGGCAGGAACTGGGTCGGGCTCTTACCCCAGTGAGAACTGAACTGGGGGCACTCCCCAGTTCAGCATATGGGTCCGCACGGGCCGGGACCGGGACTTGATCCTTGGTCCCCGGGGCTGCAAAGTGAGCTCTTAACCCACTGAGCCATCCCGGCTTCCCCTCCCTGAGTATTTTAAAGCAGAGATTTCCTTTTAATCCCCACAGACTGTCTAGATTTATGACACCCAACCCAAACTGCCAGGATTTCCACTGTCTGCTCCAGAGATGTTCTTACTAAGAGGGAAAGAGTCCATAGGATGTCCCAGGAGAAAAGCTTCTCCCATCGAGTCCCGAGGAAGGTTACATAACCTTCTACATACACGCCATCCCTTTGGAGTCACAGAGCATATATTCTTTCCTTTCATGAGCTCTGGGCTGGATCCAGAACAATTTTCAAAACTAAATTGCTTTCTAAGAAGTCATTGTTTGCTATTTTGCTTTTGCCCAGAGGCATAGAGAATGGATGAGCCATTGGCTGAAAGGCAGGAAAATGCCTGGTAAAAGCAACCAGCAATTTGCAGCAATGGAAATGATAGTTTCTGCAGACCATCTTGGAAATCCTGGCATTCGATATGTGCTCACCCCACCAGGGGAAGCTGTTCCCATCAGTACTTCCAATGTAGCCATTTCTCCAGCCTTCCATGACACAGAGACGACTGTGCTATGACCTAGCCCATCTTTCTGTTACAACAGAATCTCTTAAAATATTCATCTGCTCCCTTCTGAGGCAAAGCTACTGCCAGAGTGAGACGGGCAAACTATTTGTCTAATCCTGTCCCCTATCTAGGTAATGGCCATTTTCAATTGTTATGGGGAGAGAGTAATTTCCAATGTACCACTGAACTGTGAGGTGCCTCCCTAGGTGGGAGAAAGCTATTCCGTCTCACCTAGAGCAACCTGAGAGGGTCCTCTAGGTTAAAGGTGCTGCCTTAAATGCTCCTGATGTGCATGCTTTGCACTTAGCACCATTCTCCCATCTTTTATGGAGCTCCCTGGAGAAGCAGTGGAGTCCTGTGTTTGGGAGACAGATAAGGCTTTGCTAAATGGACTTGCTCAACCCGCACAGTATAGAGAGTCACTGCAAGATATTGATACATCAGGCTCAAGTTTGTCTGGTTTGAACTCCAAGCTAAATGCAAGTAACAGTGACCCCTTTGAGATACTGCCTTTAGCCCAGCAAATTGACCACCCTAATGTGTGTGTGTACCTATAGGTCAGTGGGACAGCATGGAAGAGTACACCTGTATGATCCCTCGGGACACCCATGATGGGGCATTTTATAGAGCTGTGCTGGCGTTACACCAGGACCTCTTCTCCCTGGCACAACAGGTAAAAACCCACATGTACCTAGAAGGTAATTATGTGTGGCCTGTCAGTTCCTAGGCATATGGTGTCTGTGTGAATAGGCTGTTGCACTTCAGCTCTGATGTTTGGCTCAGTGAGCTCATTAGAATGGCTCTGGAGCATAATGTTCAGTAAAAAGAAGACTGCCTTCCCATTAGCTGGGGCTACTTTCTGCTCTGAGAAGGACAGATGTATTCTGGAAGTTACCATTTAGACTGCTTTTGAAGTTAGCTTCGGGGGTCATCATTGCACCCTTCTTACCACCTTGCCTCACATTCCTTTTTACAAGCTGTCCGCTTCACCAGGGGAGGCTTCGGAGTGCAGCCGTCCCCATCTGCAGTAGAAGTCAGTCACAGGTCTTCTGGCTGTGTAACTGTGTCCCACATCGATGACCTTCTAGGAAAGCAGCGCAGTGTTTGAAAACCCTGTGCTGACTTGCAAAATGACATAATGAGGCGATCACAGCCACCCTATCAGGCACAGGCCATCTTGGATGCAGTGCCTGAGTAAATGGCCTGAGTGCTTTGGCATGGGGACACAGTAATTAACCTTAAACACTCAAACAAGGAAAAGCTCCACATGAAGGGCTTTAAATTGATGAAACAGAGGAGACTCAGACAGCAGTCCTGTGGCCACTCCCAGGAATCTGATTTATATGATGAGAACTGAGACTGGGCCATCCATGTACCAGCCCAAAGCTCCTGTTCACATGGAGAGGTTTGGGCATCCCTCTGCCAGCTTCAGAGGCACACTCTTGTGAGGCCAGGGTGCTTCTAGAAGCCAGAGATGACCACCTGGAGCCACAGGAATGCGTGCACACTCCATTTTCACAAACCTGCCCAGTCAGGGAAAGTTAAAAGCAGGTTGACCCCCAAATTGTCCTCTTGAGATGCAAGAATATGGCGATTCTAAGCACACATGTCTCCTTCCTTGTTACTCAAGATTTGGGGTGTTATCACAGATGTTAAGCTTTTGGCTCCACACATTTTTGTCTTTTCTGAGAAATCAGGTAGTGTTCATCTCAAGCCACTCAGGTCTAGCAAGAGATTTCTTCCCTTTGGTGAATTGTTCTCTTCCTCCCTGAAATTTAAGTGAGACAGATAACTTCGGCGGCTCACTGGGAAGCCTGAAAATAACAGCGCTGCCCTCAGCTCCTGAGTCCATAGCTCAAGTTCAGGGGCTCCCTGTTTCTCCTAGTGCATCGACAAAGCCCGGGACCTGCTGGACGCTGAGTTAACTGCCATGGCAGGCGAGAGCTACAGTCGGGCATATGGGGTGAGTGTCGGCCATTCTGCATGTTGTCATTTTAGAGTCTTGTTTTAGTTCTTTTCTCAGAGCGGGCTGCTGAGTACTCAGGCTTCTGCACACATGCCTGTGTGAACTCAGCAGAGACCTTGCCCCCAGAAGGAATGGTTGAAATGCAGCCTGGCTTTTGGATTGCTCGTGCAGTATTAATGTGATTTGCTTCCATCAGGCCATGGTTTCTTGCCACATGCTCTCCGAGCTGGAGGAGGTCATCCAGTACAAACTTGTCCCCGAGCGACGAGAGATCATCCGCCAGATCTGGTGGGAGAGACTGCAGGTGAGCCTGGTAGAAAGCCCCGGTTAGCCTGCCCACGCCCCCTCCTGATTTAGCTCAGCATATGCTTCCTGCCTCCTCAGAGGCTGGTTTGCCTTCGAAGCAAAACACCCAGAGGCTTTTTACCTAAGCCTTTAGGTGTGAGAGGATGACTGATTTGCCAGCCTCCTTTTACCCTTCTCTAGGAAGAGAAGAAAATGTCTTTAATTAATGACTCTTATGGCCAGCCAGTTGAGAATTTTAACCTCAAAGTCAGTGGTTCTCAACTTTAGCTGCACAATAAAATGACCTGGAGAACTTTCAAAAATCCAGATACCCAGACCACTTCCCAGCCCAAATAAATTGAATGTTCTGGGGATAGACCCAGGATCAGTATCTTGTTAGCCTCCCCAGATGATTCCAGTAGCAGCCAACACTGAGAACCACTGCTCTCAATCCACTAACTGGACACCTGCACCCAGCTCTTTGAATGGGGTTGCCTGGTATTACCATTCACCGTCACCAGCCGTTTACAATGCCTCAGGTCATAGTCATCCCATGATCTCTAGTTAGATTTTTTTCACTGAAGTTTCCCCTCAGAAACTTTTCCAAGTCTCCCATCAGTGTTTTCATTGTACATTCTGATCATTCTAGCCTGAAGAGCTGTCAATTCCAGATCTGGGAGTCAGCAGTCTTAAGTGTTCTTGGAAAGGAAGTTCTCCCATTCCTTGAGTCTGTAGGAGGGCAACTTCATCAGCTGAAGAAAGAAAGCCTTCAACTCTCCAGAAGCCACTTGTCCCCCTGCTTCTCATAAGCAACCTCCTCAGTTTTAAACTATTTCCTCTTTGCCTCGTCCACACCTAATTCCAAATTCTGTCTTTAGACGAGTCAAGCTTGCGTTTCCAGGCTTTTCAATAGGCTGTGACAAAGCCTTTTGACTCCAGTCTGCATTCCTCTCCACAGCTCAGGGCACATTCCATTGGAAAGGAAAGAGCCGCGGGCAGAGGATCGGCTGTGAATATAGTCATTTATGCTCCCTCCAGCAGCCAGCACATGCAGTTCCTTCGTGTGTTTTATTAGCAATTCTGAAATGCCCAGTGAATGTTTTGATGGAAAATTGTCTATTGGACACCAAAAGAGTTCCACAAAGCAAGCATTTCCCATTTGACTCATACATAGCCCAGTTTTTTAAGTGCCTATAATGGGGTGAAGAGTTTCCAAACAGAGATCTGATCATCTTCTCTCATTCTATAATAAGTGGGGCTTTAGCCTAAGGTGACCAGACGTCCTGCTTTTGGCAGGACAGTCCAATTTTTAACAATTTGTCCCGTGTCCCGCAGCGTTTTAAAGAAGTCCCAATTTTTGGAAAGAATGCACGACAAGCTAGGGAACGGTGGGAAATAGACCAAATTTTTAATCAAGAACCCCCTCTCCCCCAGTCATTGGTGTCCCGCTTTACCAATGTTAAAATCTGGTCACCTGGGGAAAGCCGGGACGGCTCAGCGGGTTGAGCGCTCGCTTTGAGGCCATGAGGACCGAGGATCGAATCCCGGCTCCGGCCCAGGCAGGACCCACGTGCTGAACTGGGGAGTTCCCACAGTTTGGTTCTCTAACTGTCTCTGTCTCTGTCTCTCTCTCTATCTGTCAAAAAGTAAAATAGAAATAACTATGCACT
>PVKE010005292.1:0-59715 GCA_004027555.1 Craseonycteris thonglongyai
TCTTCAGTGCATATTTATTTCTGTTTTACTTTTGACAGATAGAGAGAGAGACAGAGACAGAGACAGTTAGAGAACCGAACTGTGGGAACTCCCCAGTTCAGCATGTGGGTCCTGCCTGGGCCGGAGCCGGGATTCGATCCTCGGTCCTCGTGGCCTCAAAGCGAGCGCTCAACCCGCTGAGCCGTCCCGGCTTTCCCCTGCAGCTTTCCATTTTTTAAGATTAACTTTATTGTGTTGATAGAAGATGAAAGGGACAGAGAGAGGCAAGAGAGAAGGGTGAGGGTCCAGAGCAGTCTCCACAATTGCACATCATTAGTTTATTGACAGTTTCATTCCACACATGTGAATGAAAGTGGGGCTGCACTAGGCAGAAGTGTACTGGGGGCCTCCCTCTAGGAGGTGAGATCTCTCACCGCTATCCTGGCAGTTACCAGTTGTGCTCAGCATGTGGGCTTGCACGGGTGGGGGCTGGGACTCCCTGGCCCTCACAGTTGCAAGACAAGTAATCAACCTGTTGAGTTATCCCACCATCTCCATACAATTCTAGATATTGAACTATTCTTAGATTTCTAACATACTCCTCTTTGGTCATATTTATAATAATCTTTTGATACAGTGATAGACTGAATCTATAACAACTGTCTTTAAATATTTTGTATCTGTTTATTAGACTGATCTATAGTTTTGTTCTTTGTAATCATGTTTTGGCACATGATTTTGAAGATTATGTAGTATCATCATAAAATTATTTAGGGGAGGTTTTCTATCCTTTTCTATGGTCTGATATAGTTTTTCAAAAATACTATAAAACCAGCTCGACCTGGTCGTTAAATTCTTTTTATTCATATAGTTTTTGAATAATATATTCACAGGATTAAAAAGTCATAAGGTATTAAGGAGTACAGAAAAAAACTGCTTCCTACTCCTATCCCTTAGCCACCTAGTTCCTCTTACCCAAAGGCAAAGGCAATCCCTGTTCCCATTATATTCTGCGTCCTTCAAGGTATTTTATGTATACATAAAGCACATCCAAATATAAATGTGTATGTGTATATACATGTGTACATGCACGTATACACAATCCCTCCTATACACAAATGAAAGAGTAAAAATATTTCTCTCTGCATTTTTTAAATTTAACAATATCATTTGGAGATCATTCCACAGTAGTGCATTAAGAACTTTATCATTTATAGTTGCATATTTTTCCTTGTTTACATATAACCAGGTGCTTTCTTCTTTAAGTGAAGCATTGTTTTTTAAATCACATCTAATCCCTTCAGTTTTTGAATTCTTCCAAGGTTCCATTTTGGAGATTTATATTTTAATGAGAAATGATCCATCTCCCCCTACATTCAAAGCTGCAGCCATAAAGCTGCATATACTATCCCTTATAAATATTTTAATTTCTTCTGTATCTATGGTTATATGTCTTGTTCTCATTACTAATCTTGTATATGTTTACTCCTTTTACTTTGATCTGGTATGCAAGGGTTCATGTGTCTTACTGCTTTTTTCAAAGTAGTTGGTGGATTCTTTTCAATTTTAATTCCTTAAGGTTTCTTATGTGGAGAATTTGATCTGGCCCCTGCCTACCTCTTCACCTCCTCTCACTCCAAGTCTCCTAACTTGCTGTACTCAGGCATGGTGGTTTTCTTTCTATAGTCCAACCATGCTTAGCTAGCTCACTCCTCCCACGAGACTTTATACTCACCAGTTCATCTAAGTGAAACATGATCATTCCGCCTATTCAATCTCAGTTTAAATGGAGGAAACCAGGATGGCTCAGTGGGTTAAGTACTCGCTTTGCAGCCCAGGGGTCTGAGGATCAAGTCCCAGCCCCAGCCTGTGCAGACCCATATGCTGAACAGGGGTGTGATTCCTATGTGGGAGGCCCCCAGTTCAGTTATCACCAGGCCAAGCTTCCCATGTGTAGGAGACCCCAGGTTTGGCCCCAGCTTTTGGGGATGTGCCTCCCATTTGGGAGGCTCCTGCCCTGGTTCCCGCCCTGTGTAGCCCCCAACCACCAGTGTGGAACAAAACTATGTTGAAAATGGATGATGTGCAAATATGGAGACTGCTCTGGGCCCTCCTCCTTCTCTCTGTCTCCATCTCTTTCTGTCAAAAACAATAAGAATAAACCTTTTAGAGAGGCCCTATCTACCATTCAATCAAAAGCAGCAATTTACCACTCTCTATCCTATTCTCCTGGGTTTATTTTTTTTTTGTAGCAAATATCTGAAAATTGGGGAAGCCGAAATGGCTCAGTGGGTTAAGTGCTCATTTTGCAGCCCCAAGGACTGAGGATCAAATCCCGGCCCCGGCCTGTGCGGACCCATATGCTGAACTGGGGAGTTCCCCCAGTTCAGTTCTCTCTGTCTGTATCTCTCTCTCTCTCTGTCTGTATCTCTCTCTCTCTCTCTCTCTCTCTGTCAAAACAATAAAAAAAAAAAATCTGAAAATCTTATGAGTCTACTTTTTATTTATTATCGCATCCACCTGAAAGCAAGCTCCATGAGAACAAGAATCTTGTCTGTCTCGTTCACTGCTAGGTCCCCAGTGTCTAGATAAATGACTGGCACAGGGAGCTCATACAATTTGAGATCTTTGTTAGGCTATCCCTTTGTCTTTCCCCTACCCCTTCACTAAATTGTAAGCTCCCTGAGGCAGAAACCATGTCTATTATGTCTACCACTGTATATCTAGTGACTAGCATATTGCTTGACACTGAGCTAGTACTCCATAAATATTCACTGAATAAATAACTACTTGAAGTTCACATGCGACATCTCTATTTATTTTCATATCTCTGCTTCCTTCTACTTAGAATACAGATCTTACATCCTTAGGCCAACTCATTCCTTGAGGGTCAACTCAGGTGTCACTTCACTGAAATACTTCTCTGACCCCACAGGCCAAGTACACTGTACTGCTATGTTAGAAGGCAAACTGGGCACTTATACTATATTATGAATACTGGCTTATATACTGACAACTCAAAAGACTTTAAAAGTAAATAGTACAAATTTTTCATCTGTGTTCTTAGCTCATAATAGGTGGGTATTTATTTAGGTAGTAGATGAACTAAATGGACCAATTCTTGACAAAATTAAAATGCTTTCTCTTAATTTCCAAAGAGGTAGTATTGAACAGTGAATATACATACATACATACATACATACAAGTATATATAAAGAAAAGGTTTTAAGAGTCATGAAGTCTTACAATTAAGGCAATGTTACTTCCTACTAGTTATATAACACACAAAGTAGAGATTATACGTATGTTTTTCATAAAGTGGAGATAAGAAAATTCAGCTAGAAAGATTTATATAAGATTATAATGATAAAATATAAAGCACTCTATAAACTTTAAGCTTTATGTAATATATTTTATTATACAGTGCTACAGTATCCAGGATACTGAAGGTACAGTCTTTGCATTCCACTTATTCATGATTTACTTATGAATCTTAACTAAAATAAGTATCACATATAACTTTATTTCCTAATAGCACTAATTTCCTGATTTAGAAAATTTAAGTGATCAACTTACTGTCATGCAATGAGTGTTTATCATAATCTAGACACTGTCTAAGCCCTTTATATGCACTAACTCATTTGATTTTGATAAAAACACAGATTATTGCAATTATTATTATTGCCATTTTAAAAATGAATAAAGCAAGATACAAAGAATTAAGAAACTTGCTTAGAGTTATGTAGGCAGTAACTAAAACTTAAAGCTAAACTTTAAATATAGCTGATCTGACTACAGAGCCTCTATTTTATGAAAGGGGAAGGATTTCCTGTTGTCATTTCCATGTCATGACACAAATTTGCCATGTTTAGTAATTTAAAAAATGTCAGACCTAGCAAAGCCAGGTTCTTTTAACTTTAGTCTTGGGACCAGTAAAGGAAGAGACTTCAAGTTTTTTCCTTGTCAAACATGAGCCACATAAGAGCAGAAGGACTATTTTCCTATCTGTTATTATTATTCCTCCTGGAATGCATTTCCAGTTTTAAAATAGAAGTGATAATGAAAATTAGCTTCAAAATAGGCAAGCTCAGTTTATAGTTAACTTTTACAGAATACAATTATAATATCTACATTCAGGACTCTGGAAATGTTGCTTATTCTTGCATGTTGACAGAAAAGGATATTTTTTCAGCATATAGAGGGTTGCTAGCCTTGCTGCTTGAAAGTTGGCTCTTACAGTTCTGTAGACAGCTTTCCGAAGGCCGATGAGATGCTGACTGGGATGCTGTCCAGCTTTATTAAATGGGCAAGCAGCACTGACCCTGTCAAGCAAACTTGAAAAGTAAAATGTGATACAACTGTACAGGTGTCCTAAAGTTTTTGTTCCCTAAATCCACAATTCTATTAAACTTAGAAAATAATTCATTTATCATGATTTTCATTAGAAAATGATTATAAATATCCCAACTGAGGTCTCATAAATAGCCAATTCCCTGATACCTATATAGTCACCAGGAAAAAAAAAAAAAGGCAAATGAAAAATTAAAATCTCAGAGAGTAAAGGCTTCCTTTGATGTGGGAAACAAAGAATTATAGTTGAAATATAGTAGAAATGTAGGAATATTTATGTAAATTATAACTTTTTTACAGATATTTTACTTGCTAAAATATACTGTGGTACTACTTTCCATTGAGTTTTCAAAACCTGTATCTACATTAAGTATGAAAGCCTTAATTATAAACACTTTCACATTCTTCATATGTATTTACATAGGTACATCAATCATATTTTTGGTCACTTGTACAGAACAATCAAATACTGAGCAGAAATGCATTCTGTACATTCATAAAAGTAGGGTGAAACAACTTACCCACCTGCTGCCACTGGCACTTACCTACTCAAAATGAAGTAGGAGACGCAGAAAGATAACAGGACCAGTGGCCAACAGGGGAATGCAAGTAGAAAGGCAAAGTAAGGGTTACTGTGTGGTAGCTTAGCTATTTTAACTGTTGAAGAGGAAGCACATTTCATAGCACTTTCCAAAAGATAAATGGGAGTACCTATTTGCAACAATGACAGATAATAAAACTACAAATGATTAAATTTTACATAGTTATCAGATAGTAGTTTTTTTAACCTAACCAGTAACCTCTCCCAATAGCAAAACAAAATATTGGAATTTATAAATTTCATATACTCTAATAACAAATTTGTAAAATAAGATAAAACTCAAAACTTTAAAAATGCTAAACCATACCAAAATATATCCAGGAATTAAAAATCTATTTGCAAAAAACAGTGGACAATGACTGATAGGTTTATTTTAAAATAAGGAAATGAGACAAAGAAAGGTTAAATTATTTGCCAAGGAGGACAAACTGAGGCAGAAAAAAACAGCACTCGTGTTTTCAACATGTGGTTATTGTTTGTTCTCCATTTTATTTACTAAATGAGTTTTCAAAACTAAAAATATTTCTAAAATTATTATGATTTAAGATTTATTATTCCTCATACTTTTTTTTTCCAATCAATTATTCTGTTAGATGAAGAAAAGTGAAGCACAATTTTTTCTAACATTTCTTCTCTCTGTACCTGAGAGGATAGAAGTCATAATCTGAAGGTAAATCATGTCTAACTAGCCCACTTTAGTTCTTCATGCCTATTCTATTTACATAGGTAAAAGTTGGCCAATGACAAAAGGCACAGAATCCTCAATAGATGCCTAAACATTAATTGGACACATAGCCACTTTATTTAACCCATCAGTCCTCAGTCAAGTACTGTGTAAGTGAAGACTGAAGAGCAGCCCTGAGTTATTCTTAGTTTGATTTTTAACTTTTAAAACGACATTCAAACAACTTAATATTTGCTATGCTCTATCATCAAGAAGTGAACTTTATAATGGAAGGACAAAAATTAACAGACACTGAAGACTGTTACATTTCGAGCTGAGCAGAGAGAATTAATAAAATCTTTCTTATGTCTCAGGATTATTTAAATACTGTTTTGGAACACAATAGAGTGAAGAATGAAATGACTATGGGAGGTTCTTCCACTTCCCGGTTTCATGAATTTTCAGCTATAGCTTTGATGTTAAGATGGTTTTAGTGCTAGTCTAGAGCAGAGCACAGTGAAGGACTACCAAATGTTCTCCTGCTCCCCCTTTTCAAGCTTTTCCAGATACAACTAATTAAGGACAATAATTATTCTTCACCATATACTTACTTTCTCCCACCTAAAGGTTTCAAAGGTTATACAAGTTACATGAATTATTAAATCCAGTGTAACTGCCATCTGTTAGTGTTTAGTAGGCAGCCTGCTGTACTGGAAACAAGCTTTAGAGTCAGATGGAATGGATGTGAACATTTGCTCTACCATTTACAATTGTATGCCTTTAGGTGTATGCAAAATTGCCTAGCATAGTACCTGGAACTTAATTGGTGCTCAATAAATACAATTTTCTCTTTATTAATAGAATAAATAGCCTATATATCCTGTAGCTTAATACACTTACAGCTAGACTGATGAATATTTAATTTCTCAAGGGAATGTAAAACATCATCATTTTCATGATATTCTGAGAGTATCAGTGCCATAATACCTACTAACATTTACCTAACAATTATTATTATTATTGCAGTGTTCATTTGTAAGTTATATAAATGTCTAATCACCATGTTGTACATCTGAAACTAATGTCGACAGAATAAAAGATAAAATTAAAAAATACAAATTAAAAAAAAGGTATTATTAATACATGGCAAGATTTTTCAAATTGACTTCATGTCAGATATATCTATCATTTACACTGAGGAAAGAGAACATCTGATAGGCAGTAAAGGGATCGCATTTACTGGGTAACTTTGCAGTTAAGTTTCATGTTAGACACTCTCCATTATTTCAGATAATCACATGGTAACACAGAAATAATCATGACTCTCAAAGTATGTCAGTTTCTCAAAGTAAGTAAGTAGAATCATATTTTTCCCTTCACTTAGCAGTTAACAGACTTTAATAAATACTATAGAGAAACCTATTTTTTTCTGTAAATGCAACACAGAAATGAAAATAGGTAATAAGTTTTCTAATTTAACTATGTAGTAGAAAAGAATTATTTAGAAATAAAATGAAAAATAAACTCACAGTGTAAATCCTCTGGAAATGACTTCTGTTTCTTGAATGAGACGTAAAGCCTTTCTCACAAGGTTAGTAAAAGCTCGGCTATCTGTTGCTGTATCTTCCAAGCGGACATTGTACTTTTTTAGGGTTATCTGTAGTTTGGCTGTCCTCCATAATCTCAAAGCTCTTATGATCAGATAAACAAAAAGAATCACTCCCCATACCAGCCAGGAAGGTACAATCCACCAAGTGGGAAGCATAATGAGCAAACTAATGAAGGCAAATAGCATTGAGACATCCCTGCAACAGAGAAACCAAGAAAATGATATCCATAAGACTAGAGAAAGATCGAGTTACTTTGTCAGTAATTTAGATACCTCATTGACTAAAATAGATAGAATGCTAGCTAGCCTCTTTGTAACAATGCCTTAAAAAAATTACATTTGAAAACCTAATGTGAAATAATTACAAAATATCCAGTAACCAGACAATGGTCCGTAGGTATTAAAATCTGAGCTAATAAATTTAGGTAGAGGACATAAGAAAGAGGTCCTCTGAAATGACTTTTTAAAAAAGGTATGAACTTGTTAACCTAAAAACAAATCATAGATTTAAAAATTTGATTTTACAAATTTCAAAGTAAAAATAATTTTTACTAATTTTTAATATTAGGAAATAGTTTAATATTCAAATATATTATAAATTCTTTTTTCCTAAAATCAGAGTTTAATTATTTGAATAGAAATGTACTGGTATATCTCCAGAAAATATAAGCATTTTTCCAGTTGGAAATAATATATACTCAATAAGTAACTGTTTTGAATAGTCTTCTAATTTTAGATAATCGTCATTACAAATCTGGAATACACACACTGCAGATCATGATATGGACAAGCTCTGTACTTTTCTGCTGCTTTAACTGAACTATGAAGTTTTTTTTACCACTACAAACTACAGAATACATCCTTTAAGCAACAAAGGCTTTGATGAAAATGTGTAGATACTCATATAAGAAAGAGGTGAATATATAGGGGAGATATGTCTGGAAAATAACATTAATAAAACTTGAAGACAGTTATAGTCAAACTACAAAGCAACTCACATGTACAAATACTTCTTAATAAAGTCAGATGTATTTGCCTGGCCTAATTTCCCTTGGAATCCTGTACTTTTAAATAATATTGGTAATGTCATAAAGCAAAATCTCACCATATACTTGTATGCTTAATCACATCTGTGGTTAAAGAAAACCTGAAACTTATAAAATTCTTAAAACCTATGGTTCCTTCTAGCAGCTCCTTAGTTCTTATATTTTTAAAGGACAAGATGGGTTTACTTCATCATAATATCCGAATGATACAGATTTGGAAAACATCATACTTTGCTATCTGTTACAATATGAAGCAGTTGTCAGTACTACAGAAAAGACAGATAAATTCAGAACACTGAGGACAATGAATGTAATTGCTTGTATAAGTTGAACAGTTTGAGCAGTGATTTAGCTCATTTAATAGACTCACACTTTAACAGGAAGTAGATATCAACAGTTCTGTATATATAATAACTTCTTACTATTCCTTTAAAAAAAAACCAAACAGATGCTGGCCTATGACTTCTTCATTAGACCCAAATATCTGAAGTGATTGAAAAGTTTTAAGATAGTTTGAATCATCAGACTATGTTCCCTATGATCTCTTCTCAGTCAAGAAAGGAAGAGAGGGCCATTTACCTTCAGGTCCCTTCCTAACCTTGTTTACTCTACAAGGGGATTATGATATAATCTATTAATCAAGAAACACAAAGAGGTTGCTAGGCCTTCACGCACACAGGTATATGGGTTAGAGAGACTCTATTTGGCACATGTTATACTCATTTGTTGGACTGCTAAACACAGAACTAATTATACTGAGTTGAAAGTATATAATAATCAAATTGGATTCCACCCCACCCTCCCGGGTTTACTTTAAATAGTATTTACTTCAGAAAGGTACTTAAAAAAAAAGCCTCTGGCATATCATTTACATTAATTACAATGCTAAAATGTATGAAATGTTTATAATATCTTTACAATGGAGAGCATGATGATGGATTTCTTCTGCTGCTACTCTATATGTAAGCAAATGATAGATGTTTTCTGGACAGTACCAAATATTAGGGGTTGCCAGGGAGCGAAGTGTTGGAAGGTGTCCATTTTCCTGTTGTTGAGGCTGCCCTGCAGACAGGACACTGGGATCAAGTAGCTCAATTAACTCCACATCCTCTTGTAACAGGACTTCCTGTTGTAGGATGGTATGTAGTGAATCGAGTCGGAATCCAATATCCTTGACATTAAATGACCGGAAGAGAAATATTAATATATACATAAATTTTTATTAAATGCTGAATTCATAATATGCTAATAAAATTTAGAGGCATTTATTTTCAGTATAGACTTCAAGAAGAAGAAATAACAGTCCACTCTATCTTTTTTCTTTTCTTTTAAATCTTATTCTTTCCTTCTTTTTTTTTTTCAGTCCAGTCTATCTTAGGTATGATTTATGGAGTTTTCTTTTCATTGCAAACGTGAAACAATAAAGACACTGAGGTAGATATTATTAAACCATCATCATAATTAATTAAACTGCTGAAACACAACATGAAAAATATAATCCTGTAACATAAGATGCTGTCCCTGGATACTGTAACAATATGTCTAATATCTAAGAATTACACCAATATGATCAAGGCCTTCTAAAATGGACATTCAGATATGAAAAATACTGCATTAAGGAATGAAATGCAATACCACACTAACACGTGCATAGGACTTATTGTTTACAAAATGCTTTCATGTATACCAGCTCATTTATTCCTCCCTCTTTTCTTTCTATCTATCTTATATATACCAGGCAAGCGAGAGCGAGTAAGCAAGCCTCATGGGTACCACAAAGACTCTCAATGTTGACTAATCCAAGTCTTTGGGAAATTCTGTGACTTAGCAATCCCAGGAGACTAAATTTTACATATAAAATTGTCAGATAATGGTAGATTAATGATAAATAAATTAGGGGAGAGTGTCTTTTGATTTTGCCCAAACTGCCCAGCCTATAATTAATAGGTTGTGGGATAAGGACAGAGATGGTCAATTCCTAACGAAAAGGGAGAAGATCCCACTAATAGATATATTAACATTTCCTTCCCTAGTGAGAGGAATACCTGTCAATGAAGGAAAATGGCAGTAGGAAATTAGTAATCTAACAAATAATAGGCTAACTAGACATACCATACCATTTTAAATGGGACAGAAAACAACAGTACTGTTTCATTTCAAATGGTACACATGGTCAGCCTACTACAACCTTGAACTTAGCCCAGTGAGACTAGGCTGACTATAGTTATCAATTCAAACAAGACAGTACTGTTTCAAATGATAACTTTTCTGTCCTATTTAAAACAATACATCTGGTCAGCCTAATAAATAAGGTTTTAATAACTACAATATTCTATTCTAAGTGGCTAATAAGTTCTTAGGAGAACTATGAAACAATACAAGTAAGTCCAAATCCAAAGATTTCCAGTTACTGAAGAATTTCTTTCTTTTTTATTAGGTGATACAAACAACTTTATTTAACACCTCATGAAGTAGAAAGTCTTCTTTTGGAAAATTACCCAGAATTTTTAATCAAAATCAATCACTGCCCAAATCGGTGGTAAAACAAATTCTTATTTATTGATTCTCTCACTAATAAACTGGAGCCCTGAAAATGGACAAAAACAGTAAAAACAAACACTTACCAACTTGTGAAGTAAGTCATCGTTCTTATTGCACTGAGAAAAAGTCCAACTTTTGATAGTTCCAGCCACTTTTACCAACATGCCTTGCTGAAGGAGATGAATGACATTATAGAAGATTATAAACCAAACCCAAACAGCAGAAAAATTTCAAATAATATACTTCTAATTAATCAGAATTTTTATGAGGAAAAGGGAGAAAACAATCATCCAGATGATATGCTTTGTCAGTATGTCTCAGTCTCTTTATTAGTTCCCAAATTTACTTACATATTAGAATCATCTGAATTCTATTTTATAATAGTTCGAAACATATTCCTGGCCCCCAAAGTAAAGGTTCAGGTTCAGTAAGTTTTGAATGAGACCTGGGAATGTGGTTTTTAGTGAGCAGTCAGAAGTCATCCTGATGCAGCCCATTTATCTTAGGTATACTATAAACTATGTCAAGATGATGATGGTATGCGTTTCAAAATAAAAACCATTGGGTGCTTCAACTATTAAGAACATTCCATTTTATAATACTAAGGTAGAAAGATTATTTTTATCAATGAAGGAAAAACTGTCTCATTGAAATAAAGGTTACATTATTGAATCATCTCAAAATTCAATATACCTCAATGGTCCATTTCCTGAGCATGACAGTATTTGGAGCACTGAAAGAGTGATGGGAACAAAGATGAATACACATAATTGCTCTCAAGAACTTAGTACAGAAAGACAGTACAGGTAATTATAAACCAATGTAAAGTTTGAAAAAGTGTGGGAAAAGAACAGGTCAGGAGGAGCTAACACTGGAACTAAGCCCTGAGATGAGTAGGAATTTAACAGCAAAGGGGGTTAGAACACTCTAGGCAAGGGAATAGGATGATTAAAGGAGAGAACCATGGTGAAACATGCCATGGGGCTGGAGGCATAGTTTGGGACAACTAAGACCCAAGGGAAGAAGGGAATAATAGTAAAGTTAAAAAGGTACACTGAGATGGGTTGTAAAGGACTTTGGTTTGTTTTATATACCACAACAGTTTAGACGAGGCATGTCCTACCTGCAGCCCGGGACGGCTTTGAATGTAGCCCAACACAAACTCTGAAAACATGAGATTTTTTTTGCAACTTTTTTTTTTTTTTAGTTCATCAGCTATCATTAGTGTTTAGTATATTTAATGTGTGGTACAAGACAGTTCTTCTTCCAACGTGGCCCAGGGAAGCCAAAAGGATGGTCATCACTGGTTTAGACTATCCTTTAGGCTGTGAGGAGCCATCGAAAGTTTTTATGCAAGGAAGTAAAACAACAAAATTCAACTTTTTAGGAAAAAAACCCCAAAAACTGGCAACAGTACAGAGGCTGTATTGGCAGGGGATGATTTCAGCCAAGAAGCAAGGTTAGAAGGATACTAGTCCAGCTAAATAATAATAATATAAGTCTGAACTAGGAAAGCAAAAATGGTAATGAGTAAGGGTTAGATTTTTAAAGACATAGAAGTTGACCTGATATATCATTTAGTGGCCAACTATTGTGAGTGATAGGAAATCATAAGATAACTAAGGGGGTGGTAATTTGGAATACAGAAAAAAAAATTTTGTTTGTGGGGTGACAAGGAAAGGAGCTCTGTTTTAGACATGCAAAAGCTGAATTTCCTGGGGCACAGGCAGGTGGAAATGTCTCACAGGCACCTGGAACTCCACAAAGACAGAGAATGGACATAAGTATCCAATGAGGGCAAGAAAGTAGATGAGATTGCTCAGTGTAAAAAGACCAAGCAGAGAAGAGGCCTGATGCTAACCTTTATGGAAGGAATGTTTAAGAATAATTACCGGAAATGCTTATCTATTTGACAGACCTGGAGCAGTTACTCTCTGCTGCTAAGGTTCCAGTGCAGATGCAAGAAAAAAGGGTCCTCGTACTTTCTGTCTGATTGTGGCAGCCAAGACTGAATGGGGGACTACAGGAAAAAAACATGGAGAGAGTTTTTGCAACAGTGAAGAGCCTGTTTTACTTCAGAGAAAAATCTTAAATATGAGTTTACAAGGTAAGTGTTGGAAAATGATTCTCCTACACCATCTGATTGATTCCACTTTTAAAAGCTTACAGGTTAAAACTAGAGGCAAGCCAGTGATTTATAAAAGAAAAAAAGGAAAAAAATCACAGGTAAAAAAGCCAAAGAATATACAGGAAGTGAATATTCAGGGTGAGGATACCAGTAAGACTACTCAGTGAGTACTTAACAATCACATTAAAAAATAAAGTTTTTAAAAAGGGTTAAAAAGGAGCAATTAATGTTAATGACTGTTTCATCATGAACTCATAAAAAAATTTGCTTTCCAAAGAAAATAATTGGTACTTCACTGCTTGAACAGAATTTTGAGGGCAATTCTAAAAATAGAAAGAACTAAATAGTACAATTTTCTAAAATTTAGCGGCCTCAGAATTAGAAAAAACCCATTGTAGAAAAATATAGTTCATACAGTAGAAATGTGTTAAGATAAAGAACACACAAATTTTCTAAGATGTGGTAATATTGAAAGATATCCTCTGGCTATGCTCTTTGCATTCCTCAATTTCTGAGGGATGAAATTGTAAACTCTCATTTTAATTATTTATAAATTAATAAAACATTTCTACATGTAAAATTACCTGTCACAAATGAAAAGGACCGAATACCTACAAAACCCAGAGGTCAATGACCAGTCACACACACACACACAGAGGTCAGTGCCCATCTCCTGCCCCAGGATTATCCCTTGACCCTTTGTTTTTTGTTGCCAAGTTACTTCAAATTCAAGTTTTAATCTGTAAATAACCTATTAGAGATAGATCTTTAGCTTCTCCCTTCAAAACTCTTCCCAGGAACATTTATATTTGAAAGGGGCAAGAGGAAAGTTTAAGTACAGAGGACTAGCAAAACTGCTTCTGATTCAGGGGCACTCTGACTCTGTTAACTCCCACTTTGTTGGTGTTAGTTAAAAAAAACAAAAACAAAAAAGATTTCTCTATATTTCGTCTGTTGTAAATGGACCCAGCTTGTTACCTTACATTTTAGGAGTTTTCTAAGAATAGGAGAAAAAACCTCTATCACCACAGAGTAAATGAAATGAAAACTTTAAAAGCCTCCTCCCGAAAGTAACAGTCTTGTAGTAAGAACACTGATTAAACCAGAATGCTTAAGAAATTAGGTAATTTGGTTATTTTCTTCTATTAAATTAAAATTCCTTGTGTTAAAACTGAACTGTACTGAAATATTTTCTTACTTAAGTATGTTTAATAGAACATAAATGAATTCATTAGTTAATGCATTTTATAAAACACAATAGAGATAGTATCTCAGCCTCATAGTGCTGTTTATCAACTATGATATATTTATTTACTCTATAAAAATATATAATACTGCAGACATAAAGGGCATCAGAAATTGAGGCAAGTATACTCACTCCATCGCATATCCTTGAAACTGTTTATTAAATATCTTAATTTACTTTCTCATAGTTTGCGCTTTAAAAAATATATATTTAAAGAAAAAATAATTCCAGTTAATATAGGAGTCCTAATAATTGGGTTTTCATTAAGGTTTCAGTATATTTTTCTGGTCCCTTCTATATCATATCAGTGTTTAAATAAATAATGTATTTTAAACCTCAACCATATTCATTTCCATTCATTGTACAAATCCATGAGATTGTCCAAAACAGTAAGGATTCATGTTTATCTAAACAATTTTGTATTAGTGATGAAATAAAAACTATATTCTTACCAGTGTGGGGGAGGATGAGGTGCTTACCACGTGTTAAAAATGTTTCTGTTTTTTTGTAAGGTAAAGAACGAAAGAGTAAGTCAGTGAATGAACATGCTTTCTTACCTTTGGCAGGGCTTTCGCAGGAGGCTTTTGTTGTCCCTCTGTCACTGTGCATTTTTCTGGTTTTGGTGACAAAGAAGAACATATTTCAAAGTCTGTGTGTCCCAGATCCTGTAAGTACTGATAAAGTGGAGAATTCTGAAAAAGACATATAAAATAAAGCACAATTCAAGATCATGGCTACTTAAAAAGTTTTAGAAGCCATATTCAATACCAAACCTCACTATCATGACCAGTATGCCCAAATTCTTTAAGGCTTAATCTATAAAGAATTCAATTATGTCACAATGCCATTTAACATTAAAAAACTCATTAACAATTCAACAGGGATACCCAAAAAAGGAAAAAAACTCTAAATAAAGCAGAGTTTTTGAGTGAGTACCAGTAAGGAAAAGTGAATTTAGGAGTATAAATAGATTTGTTAAGCAATTTTTTTTGCCCAAATTTTTGTAGTATTAGAGTAGACTGCTTCAAAATAGCCAGTCCTGACTATAGACAGCTCTTAAGAGGACCTACAGTGAAAAACAGTTACTATTTGAAGCCAAGAAGATTTAGACAATGATTGTATTGTATTAATTGTAATTTTATCATACCACCATATTCATTAATTCACTTAAGCACAAATATGTATTATCTACCATAGATAATACATAGTAAACAAGCTTAAAACTCCAGAAAGTTACTTAAGATAAGCTTATATACAAGTATATGGCCAATGAGAAGTGTTGCTAATAAAAGCATTAGAACACAGTGGTTAAAAACAAACTCTGGAGCCAGATCATAGGTTCAAATCCCAACTTTGTCTTTTACTAGTTGGGTAACCTATGGCAATTTATAATCTTTTCTTGCTTAAGCTGTCTCATCTAAAAATCAGAATAATAATACCTACTCATATGGTTCTTATGAGAACTAAATAAAAATAAAACACTTGGAACAGTCCCTGGAACACAGTAAGCAATCAATTTATAGTTCAACTTTATATAAGCTATATGAAAAGAGCACACACATTTTGAAACAGATCCATAAAAATCACCCCAATCCCACCAAACAAAAAATATCATCTTCGCCATTGGATTAAAATCTATGAGACAACTCTTTCTGGCGAAATAGCAAGCTTTGATTTTAACTTTTAGTATTCTCTAAAGTTGGTGACATGTTTAAAAATAAACATTGGGGAAGCCAGGATGGCTCAGTGGGTTAAGCGCTCACTTTGCAGCGCTGGGGACCGAGGATCGAATCCCGGCCCCGGCCCTTGCGGACCCATGTGCTGAACTGGGGAGTTTCCCCAGTTCAGTTCTCTCTCTGTCTCTGTATCTCTGTCTCTGTCTCTCTCTCTGTCAAAAACAATAAAAAAAATTAAAAAAAAATAAACATTGATTCCATTCAACAAAAATGTAATGCTTTTTTAAAAAAAGATTTATTTTTATTGTTTTTGACAGAGAGAGAGATATAGAAACAGAGACAGAAACAGAGAGAAGGGGGAGGGCCCAGAACAGTCTCCACAGTTGCACATCATCGGTTTTTCCACATAGTTTCATTCCACAGGTGGGCTTGGGGCTGCACAGGGCAGGAACTGGGCTGGGGTCTCACCCTGGTGAGAACTGAACTGGGGGCACTCCCCAGTTCAGCTTATGGGTCTGCACAGGCCTGGGCCGGAATTCGATCCTCGTTCCCCAGGGCTGCAAAGTGAGTGCCTAACCCACTGAGCCATCCTGGCTTCCCCCCCGCAAAATGTAATGCTTTTTAACAAAGGTCTTCTGTTAGGTGTTAGAGATACAAATAACAACCATCATAAAACAACAACAAACAGCCACACAGATGACATAGTACTATGTGGCAAAAGCTTAACTAAGCATTTCACATGCATTATCTCAGGTAAGGTTCACAATAAACTCCAAAAGGTATCATCATCATCACCACCATCATCATCATTACTATTCCCATTTCACACGTGAGGAAACACATTCATTTAACTAGAGAAAGCAGGATAACTTTAACTCCAAAGCTAACAATGTGAAATACTATATAGACTGACTGCTTTTAAAATTATAAACAGCCCCTCCTATGTCTAGAGAGGAAGACACCAAGGAAGCTTACTTATAGTTTAGTACAGCGACACCAAATAAGCAAATAAATAATTACAGGAATGTATTGGTTACTATGGAAACAGAAGAGTGGCATAGACCAACACTTCTAGGGAACATATCCTTGAGTATGAAAAAATGAGTAAGAGTGGGAATTTGCTGGACTGGTAGCAAACTGCCGGCTATCAATTTGAGAGAACAGGAATGAGTCAAGTGCCTTTCTTCTTCTTCTTTTTTTGTTTTTTAAAGATTTATATTTATTGTTTTTGACAGACAGGGAGAGAGAAGAGAGATACAGAGACAGTGAGAAGGGGGAGGGCCCAGGGGGAGTCTCCATAGTTGCACATCATTGGTTTTTTTCACATAGTTTCATTCCACAGGTGGGCACAGGGCTACACAGGGCAGGAGCTGGGCCGGGGTCTCTCCCCAGTGAGAACCAAACTGGGGGCACTCCCCAGTTTAGCATATGGGTCTGCACGGGCCGGGGCTGGGATTCGATCCTTGGTCCCCGGGGCTGCAAAGCGAGTGCTTAACCCACTGAGCCATTCCAGCTTTCCTTAGTGCCTTTCTTTTAAACTATGTTTAATCTCTTTTGTGCAAAACATGCAAAAAAAAAAAAAAAAAGATAAAATAAGAAAGAATATGTTTCTTAACCCTCTACCAGATTTAAAATTTCTGGTGGCACAAATAGTTAATCTTTATATCACCCATAATGGATCTTCAAATATTGCCCTGAATTACTCAATCTGCATTTTCAAACTGAACTGTGAACCCCCAAAATGGCAAATGAACAAGAATGCTAGTTCATTTCAGCTGACCTTTTAAAAATACTTAAAAAACACAAGTTGTTTTTAAGGCAGTAGAACCCTTTCTTCCAATGAACTCCCATGTGAAAGAACAATAAATAAAATGGATCAAAGTGATGTTACTCTAATTCAAGAATCATCAAACTTTTTCTATAACAGGCCAGAGAGTAAATATTTTAGGCTTTGCGGGCCATATGGTCTTTGTTTCAGTGAATCAACTTTGCTGCCATAGTGCAAAAGCAGCTACCGATTATAGATAAACCAATGAGTGTGGTAATGTTCCGATAAAACTTTATAGAAATATTAAACTTCTTATAATTTTCATGTGTCACAAAATATCATTTTTTAAATTAATTGTTAAACTTATTGGGGTGACAATAGCATTCTTTTGATACTTTCTGCAGCCATTAAAAATAACATAAAAATCATTCTTTTGTTCACCAGTCATACAAAATAGGTGCAGTGGGAAACAAATCTGGCCCAACAATCTTGGTTTGCTGACTCCTGTTCTAAATTAAGGACTCAGTTGAGATCATGAGGCACACTCTTGACTGCTAACTGTTCTCTGGAAAGAGGCTTGGGGGTGGGGTGAAGGCATTATTTTAACTAATGCCCTTTCTTACTGCACACTTAGGCGATGCTGTGTCAGCACTGACCCCAATGTCCCTTCCTTTTTCAGTTTATGTCACAGCTCACAAAATAACAAAATGGAATATCTGCAACAGATTTTTAAAGTGACTAAACAGAAGAGAAACTATGAATACTTTGTTCTCCATATGTCCTGCACACCAACTAAGCATAAACGCTCAGTTTGGATCACCATAATCTGGAACACTTGCTATTTCACATTTCACAAAAATAGTGACATTAATCATTTACCTTGTATACTACTGATAATGTTCAACAGTGTCATTTGATGCAGTAATTCTATTAGTAGCTTATTCTGACATTTTTCCAAATATAGAACTTCTAATCACTAACTTTTGGCTGGTTTCACAAGCTTCTTGTCAAAGGTGTGACATCTGCTTGTCTCTGCAATTATGAATGAGGCTTTCCTTAGCTGTTCTGATTTCTTCCCCACGTTTAGTGACAGAATTCCATCCTAGAAGGCAGTTTTACAGTTCTGGAAAATTCTGGCTTCCAAAGACTATTACTGTGCTTTTGTTTCATGGCTTTATGTAACTAAGTATTTGACACAATTTCAGGAAAGAACCTTTGGAGATGAAGAATTAAGGTACTGTAGGTCCGATAAACTATAATTCTAGTCATCACTGTATTTCACATTTGCACTTTAGTCTTTTTATCTGTTAATGCAAATCATATCACTTTCTAACATATAAACTCAGATGTATGAATACTAAAGCTCTATTATGTTTATAATGGTATTCTTTCTGAGTTGTAGCATTTTACTGTTTTATTTCTTCTGTGCTTCAATCACTTTTGAGCCAAAGAAAATTTAAAATTAAACCAATGATAACACAAATGAAAAACAAATATCCCTTGCTTAACTGAAAGTTAGCCAAGATGAACTGACAAAAAGAGACCTTGCAGCACACAATTTTTAAGAATGCCAAATAATTTTTTGTAAAATTATTATATTAAAAAATACTATCACTGTTTCTCAGATATTGACAAGTAACCTGTGTAACTATTTAATCTCAGAAAACCACACCATGACCAGTAGTTCTTAAATTTCTTTTGGTCTCTTGGCCTTTTTATGCTTTTATAATTTACTGAGGATCTCAGAGAACATTTGTTTATGTGGCTGTCTAACAATATTTATCATATTAGAAATTAAAACTAAAAAATTTAGGTTATTAATTTACTTACAATAATAAACCCTAAGTAACTGTATATTTACAACCAAAATAAAGATGATTTTGAAAGTGTCAAAAAAACAAAAACAAATAAATCCATTACAACATTAATGTAGATAACTTTTAATGAAAACTCTTCCAAAATGAAAAAAAAAAAAAAAGGAATTGAGAAGAGTAGACTGTTTTACAGTTTTGTAAATCTCTTAGCTGGATGGATTCTTATATCTGCTTCTGCACTCAATCTGTTGCAAGGTATTGTTTTGAATGAAGTACATAAAAAAAAACCAGGCCTTAAATAGATGTATAGTTGGAAAGGGAGGAGTATTTTTACATTTTTTCTGATTAATTGTATCATCGAAGAATAGCCATATTAAAACTCAACAAGTGGCAGTTTCGAAAAAGTTAATTTTAATATGGAACATGATACCATATTAATGAGCTGTTTGTACTCTACATGCACAGGGAATAAGAGTGAAAAAAGACAAATTAAATACTGTCTTAGGGAAAGCCGGGATGGCTCAGTGGGTTAAGTGCTCGCTTTGAAGCCGCGAGGACTGAGGATCAAATCCCGCCCCGGCCCGTGCGGACCCACATGCTGAACTGGGGAGTTCCCCCAGTTCAGTTCTCTCTCTGTCTCTGTATCTCTCTCTCTCTCTCTCTCTGTCAAAAACAAATTTATTAAAAAAAAATATATATTGTCTTAGTATTAACACCTGATTTTTGAAAATTTCTTCTTTTATAGCATGGTGAGGGTTCCTATTGCAACAGCCCTAACTACTATATTTGAAGGTGTTAGGCTATTAGGCTTCTAAACTATACACAGAAATTTCTGTGTTCCATATAGTATTATTATAAGTTGATGGCAGCTTTCGAAAGGGACATTTTTTTTGTGGAGGATAAGGCAGAATAGGTGGTGACAGGTAATTTCTCTGTTGTAACTTTTTTCCTTGGTTCAAGGAAATTAGAACCACAAATGTTTTTCAGTTAAGTTGTTTTCTTGAGGAGAAATTATCAGTACTAAACTCAAACTATAATTTTGTAGTACTGGATAATGTTATTGCTGCCAAAAGAAATATGAGGAACCTCAGACACAGCATGTGGGAGCTTCTCCTCAGGAAATCCTTGTGGTTCACAATTCCTGTAAATTTTAGCTGACAAAAAACACATAGCACCAGAAAGAATTCTGCTAAATGAAAGATAGCCAAGAGTCTTTGGTTGTGCTACGATTGTTATGATGGCCAAAACATATTATTTTTGTGAGAAAAAATAAACAAAAATAGACAGGAAACCCCAACATTTTTGCTAAACAAGAACTTCAAGAAAATGACTAAATCCTAGACTACCTGCACTTCATGCTCTACCCATCCCTTAAAAATATCAGACCCCGCACTAACGAATATAAAGTTTGAATTCCTCATTTAATGCACAGTTTATTTCCTGCATGATTTATGGTGCATTCCGTAGAAGTGCCAGTGCCTTTACTGCTGGTTTGCATTTAAGAAGGAAGATTAATTAATGCAAAAACAAAGGTGATCGGTAAAATACTTTTATCATTAGGTTCTCTCTTTTAAATTGTTTCAAAACCTTACAGACAGAACAAGTTAAAACCTTTCATGGTTCTAGCCCAGACAGAGAAGAATTAGGCAACCATTCAATAATAAATACTAGCTGAATATCTTCTATGTACCAGGCAATATGTAGGCACAGAACAAAACAGGTGAAGTCCTTGCTAAAAAGTGTCATTCTATGGTACTTCTGATAAAACCAAAGTATATATGACTTTCAACAGTACCAAGGAAAATACTGAGGGGATACTTTTCAGGTAGGCTGCTGTGTTTCAGGACAATCTTCTCTTGGTCTCAGCTTCCTTAAGTGCAAAATAAGAATGCTATGGGGTTCATAAACTTGTTCAGATGGTAAAACAAAACTCATAATGTTCTCTGAAGGATAATATGAAAGTACTGGTATGTTAAAATATTGAATTTTGTGTTAAATCAAGTGCCATCTTATCCTATGCAATCAGCGGAATCCAAAACGTGGAAATTCTACATATCAAGTTACCCAGTTTCTTCAACAAATAAATGATATGATAAAGGTGGAAGAGGTGGAAAAAACTGTTAAAGATTAAAGGGACGTATCACCCAAATGTGATGTATGGTCTTTATTTGGATTCTGGTTTGAAAAATTACAAGAAGACATTTTTGAGGTTGAGGAAATCCAAACACAGCCTAGATATGAGATGACTATACATTTTATTAGATAATTGTATTGTAGTTATCTTTTTTTTTTTTTTTAAGAGAAAGAGTACTTAACTGTTGGAGATGCATACTAAAGCATTTACAAATGAGATTAGGTAATGTCTGGGATTTGCTTTAAAGTACCAAGAAAAAAGGTGGGGGTGGGAGAGAAAAAGATGAGACAGTGGCAGAATGTTAATAGCTGCTGAAGCTGGGTTACAGGTACACGAAGATTTCACTGTATTATTCTCTCTTTTTATAGAATTTTAAAAATCCATTATAAGAGGTTTTAAAAAATCAGATGCTGGTTTTCCTAGAGTCTGGTGTAAAAGAGTTAAAAAAATAACATGACAGAAAAATGTAAAATGGAAAAAATTAACTTATTATTCTTTAAATCCAGGAAAAAGATAAGCTTATTAAACTTTAGAACACTCAAGTCTTTACAAACTTCTGTATAATGGTAGCGGTACTTTTAATATCTACTGAAAGAATATGTCAAAAAGCAAACGTTAACTTAGTAACATGTTTAAATGATTTGTAAGTTAATCACACAGAATCAGTCTAACATGTGCATAAGACATTTTATGTATTGATAAAAAATATTCAGATAACACTGGGCAAATATTTGAATTTGCAAACTTCCTACAAAATTTCCCAAGCCACTGAATAGCCACTCAATACTCTCACTAAGGACAACAAAGATAGCCTCCCTCCAGCAACAACACTTCAAGTTACTGGTCTTTGTGAGGCACAAAGAAACAACTAATTACGATTATTTACATTTACTCTCCACAGACTAATGTGAAGTTTGTGGAATAAGCAATTCTCTATTGTATGATTTTTAAAGCCATGTTTTAAAGATATTAAGTAAGACAGTTAAAAATAACTCTGTATGTTCCTATAGTTCTCAAAGCAATTTGCCCCCATCCTCCAACTCTGACATCTGGCAATGTCTGAAGACATTTTTAGTTATTATAACTGAGGGGAGGAGTGTTACTGGCATCTAGTGGGCAGAGATCACGGATGTTAGTCAACATCCTACAATGCACAGGACAAGCCCAACAAAGAGTTATCCATCTCAAGCTGTCCATAGCATGGAGGTTTGAAAACCCTATTTTAAAGATTTATTTTTATTGTTTTTGACAGACAGAGAGAGATACAGAGAGAAGGGGGAGGGCCCAGAACAGTCTCCACAGTTGCACATCATTGTTTTTTTCCACATTGTTTCACTCTACAGGTGGGTGCAGGGCTGCACAGGGAAGGAACTGGGCCAGGGTTTCACCCCGGTGAGAACTGAACTGGGGGCACTCCCCAGCCCAGCATATGGATCCACATGGGCCGGGACCGGGATTTGATCCTCAGTCCCTTGGGCTGCAAAGTGAGAGCTCAACCCACTGAGCCATCCTGGGTTCCCTGAAACCCTATTTTAGAGTATAAGAAATCACAGACTGAAATTTCACAAAAAAATTAGTAGTTTAGCAGCTGCTTTTATTATTTACTTCCTTTTTGGGGAGAATGATAGATTGAAAAAGCAAAACCAAAATGGAAAATTAGTTATTTTTTCATAATTTGCAATCTAAAAACAAGAGGGTTTCTAAGAATGAAATGAACCTTCAAAATAATTGCATCAGAATTTATGCATTAAAAATTTAACTGGCACAATACTATATAAAATAAAAATAATTACAGCACGTGGTTATAAATGGAGATTATGTCTTCATGAACTTCATGTTCATCTTACTGAACTTCAGTTTTTCAATAACACAATTTCTTTATTTAAAAAATTTCTGTTGGGGCCTCAACATAAGATAAGAAACACATTTGACTAACTGGGCCAGGAAAGTTAGATATCTACGTATCTCTAGCTTCTGCCACAAATGGCATCTTACTGTATAATTTCCTTTGGCTACTGACAAACCTGTCACTCTGTAGGCTCACAACCAAACACATGAACCAGGCTTATTAAACAGCTAGCAGAACCCTAGATGCTCTTCTCACACTAACCCTGATGTACCCTTTGGACTTCTCTTTCGCAGAAGAGCTGCTTTTAGAGCTGTATATACCTTTTTAGAAAAGCAACCTGTAGTCTGTAATAGCTACTGGCCAAATTCTCATTCTGGTTCCTCACAAACTACCCACTTTGTCTTCCAGATGCCAGTGCTAACTCAGCATCCCACTGGAGAAATCATTTGTCTAGAAAAAGGGAAACTTAAATGGCAATTATTTGTTCATTTAAAACCAATCAAGTATTTATTGAGCACCTACTATATATCAGGCACTATAGTCAGTTTTCTGCTACTAACTTCTCTCTGGGGATATTCATGAAATAAACTTTTTCTGCTTATTGAAGGAAACTAAGTTCAACTGCTCAACTTCAGAAATTTTAATTTTAGTGTTTTGCTATTTTTAAATTAAAAATTCACACAGTACAAAAAGATATAAAATGTGAAATAACTTTATCCTACCTTTGACCCCTACTACTCCCTTTCCCAAAATGTAATAAACTTTCTTTAGTTTGTGAATACTAACCCCCAACTTAGTATCCACTTATGAATGAAAGTGGTTGGCAAGGAAGGGTCAAAATGATGCCTAGATTTCTGGTTTGAACAATTAAGTGGTGCTATTTACTGAAATATACAATTGTGGCAGAGCAACAGATTTGAAGAGGAAGACAATGAGTCAAGATGTGCATGTGAGATATTCCAATGTGAATAATTTAGAACGAAAGTATCTGGAGATCATGAGAGCTGTCTAGTCTGAATGTACAGATTTGAGTTTTTAGCAAATAGGTATGGCGGCAAACCCATATGATAGCATATAGGTATGGAAATATAGAACTCAGCTAGAGATAATACATAGTGTGAGAAGACAAACGGGCCCTAAGAGAGATCAACATTTTGGAAAAGAGTAGAGCAAAAGCTAGAAAATATTAATAGTACAAATAGTTAATATTGGTTGAATTGATTATTTGCTAGGCATAAGTTAAGCATGTTTTATAATACATATCTGATTTACTGCCCAACAACAAACTTCTAAGATATGCTTGTCAAACCTGCGGCCTATGGGCCACATGTGGCCCAAGACAGCTTTGAATGCGGCCCAACACAAATTTGTAAACTTTCTTAAAACATTATGAGATTCTTCTTTGTGATTTATTTATTTTTAGCTCATCAGCTATTGTTACTGTTAGTATATTTTATGTGTGGCCCAAGACAATTCTTCTACCAATGTGGCCCAGAGAAGCCAAAAGGTAGGACACCCTGTTCTAAGAGGTATTAGTATTATACTATTACCATCATTATAGAAGGAAATTGGGGCAAGGTTATATAACCTGTCCAAGGTCACCCACCAGAATGTGAAGTTAGCTGGTTTGATTCCAAAGGCTACACCCTTAACCATAACACAAAAATTGCCTCTTTCAGGAAAAAGGAGATTTAGAAGGAACAACCAAGTCTTCTCCCTCAAGTTCATCTTACTGTTTGAAATATAGAACTACTCAGGTATGGCAAATCCAACAGATTAGGAGACAACTGTCACTCTAAAGATAGCTTGTTATACTCACAAATCTCAAGAGAAGGGGGCAAGCCATGTCACGGGGTAGGGGAGGGCACATGGGGCAGCACCAGGATTGGTCAGGGGGAAAATTATAGGCAGGAGCCTTTACTGTGGTTTCTGAAGGAAGGAATAGGCAAGGCAAGGTAAGCAGGTTTAAGATTGGCTAATTTGAATAATTTCAACAGACTGGAGTGTAAGAAGGGCAGTCCCTAAAAGGGTCTGGTACATGGCCTTCGGATGAGTAAATCAGGTAAACACTGGCCAGGTGAGAGGCGCATATCCAGGTAAGTAGCTTACTATCTGTTAAGAATTCACTAAATCTGGGAGGGAGTCTCTCCAGGGTCAGGAAGGCTTCAACATAATCATCACAATACAGAAATTATGGTGATGGATGGAGAGCTGGTTCTGGGTGGTGAACTCATAATGCAATGCATAGATGATGTAATGCAGAGTTATACATCTGGAAACTATGTAATTATTACCAAACAATGTCACCCAATAAATTTAACAATAAAAAAATTATAAATAAAAAGAATACAGAAAGTATCTGACTTTATATTCTGCAAGATCCAAAATTCTGACCCTGCATGGAACAATTTTTAATTCAATCATTTTTTTTCTTTTTAGGTTGTCCTCATCTCAAATTATTCACCTTTCACTGGTGGTTTCAAGTTTCATAGAACTATCTAGTCTCTTGAATCTAAAAACACAAATCAGGAATTCTTTTTTTTCTGTGACTATATTTTAGAGAGTGGTGTTCTTATGATCTACACTGGCAGGGGTCTCCAAACTTTTCAGCCGGCGCGCCGCATTAACTATCAAACAGCAGTTTGGGGGCCGACTACACACTCAAGGTCCAAATAAAATGAATCAAAACATAGATGTTGTTTTTAATTATTTATTTAATATTATTTTATTCAGATAAAAAGGTCTCCACGGGTCGGATGAGAGGGCCCCGTGGGCCGTAGTTTGGAGACCCCTGAAGTCTACAGGCTCTATGATTTTTCTGTTTACTCATCCTTAAGAAAGTTCTATATTTATTAGCCTAGGGCTTAACAAAAAAGCAACTGGGAATAATTCAGGAAAAAACCAGAGGAAAATTTTCAGGTATAAAAATGCAAAGAAGAAAAATAATCAAAAGACAAAAGATCAATTTAGAAATCTAGTTAGCAAGAGTGATAGAGCCATAGCAGGTATCAGTATGAACAAGATCACACAAACAAAGTACCGGTAAGTATTCCAGTGTTGCAGTTTCCCTCAGGCTATGGGGTTTAAAAGTAGTGGGCATCTGGAAATGGACCTTGCTTGACCTGCTTCCTCTGCCCATTTCTTAGGTTGCAGCAGTGTTTACCTCTCGTTTGGGGAGATGTCAGTGGAAAATGCTAATTCTGTTTGATATTACACAGATGCTTTTTTTTTTCCTCATAAGTGGATGATCAGTGTATATTCTCATCTGTTTGGTTGACTCCCTCCCCATCAAATCCTCTCCAAACAGAAGCAGCACCAAACATTTACTAAGTACCCACATGGTACCAGGCACTGTTTTAAACATTTTCATGTACTAACTTATCTCATCTTTACAATAACCTTCTGAAAGACAGTACATTTAAAATAAGAGGAAACTAAGACACAGAGAGACCAAGTAACTTGATGTACGTAAAAGATAGAGCCAGGACTTGAATTTAGGTAGCCAGACTACAGCCAAATTTGTTATTTACTCTGCTACATTGCAAACAACTTAGAGTAAATAAGGTCATTAACTTGGTCTGATATAGTATTTTGCATAATTTGTGTATTTTTAAACCATAAACTGGACTTGTAATTTTAAAATTATTTAACAGGTTAAGTTAGAAAATTCACAATAAGTCAACATAAATCTTCTGGTAATATCTACATTTATTCCCAATCTTTTATTTTTCAGATGAGCTATAGTCCATAGGTATTTGCCTCAGATTACAGAAGTCTAGAAATTGGATGAAGAGAGAGTCCTGTCATTGTAAGGATAGTACTCTATCCTTACAAATTACTTTCAAGTCCAGCTAATTTGGTTTTAAAAATAACTCTTATGACATCGGAGAGAAAACATGGCCAACATATGATAAAACTAATTAATTTATAATAAGCCCATATAAACCAGTAAGTAAAAGTTTAAAAACTGCAAAATGGGCAAAGTATATAAAGAAGCAGTTCAAAGAAAAAAAAAATACAAATGGTAAATACAAATGAAAACATGTTAGACACTTTACCCTTGATTGAAGAAGTACAAGTTAAAACAAAGATATAATTTTATCTGGAAGTTGGCAACAATTAAGAGGTTTGATCATATTTAATGCTGTCAAGGGTATGAGGAGATAAATATTTTATACACTATTAGTGGGAGTGTATCTATAAAATATAAATATGGGGAAGCCGGGATGGCTCAGTGGGTTAGGCGCTCACTTTGCAGCGCCGGGGACTGAGGATCGAATCCCGGCCCCGGCCCGTGCGGAACCATATGCTGAACTGGGAGCTCCCCTAGTTCAGTTCTCTCTCTGTCTCTGTATCTCTTCCTCTCTCTCTCCTCTGTCAAAATAAATAAATAAATGAAAATATATTTTGAAAAAAATAAAATATAAATGTATGTATCCACTGATCTAGCAATTCCATTAGACCTCTATACAATGAATATATTAAAGTATCTTTAAGTATACATATGAGAACAGTGACTACTATAATCACTTAAGAACTCCATTTACATGTAAAAAGTCCAATTATACAACATTTTTGTGTATTAGACATATATTTGCATGTTTTTATATATAAATATAATTGCATTGAAAATGACTTGGAAGAAAACTGATTACAGTGGTTACTTCTGAGGAGAAAAGCAGAATGGGGGAAGAAAATGTGGGTTAAGGGAGGGCTGATGTTTTCCCTGTGTTTGAATGAGAATATATTCATGTGTTATTTATGAGGAAAAAGTGCCCAGCATAAGGGCTGTTTAAAAAAATAAAGTGTTGAATTGTTAAGTTTAGAAAATGAACAGAATGATCCTGTGTAGTTTTCAATCATCTATCAACTATTACAGTTCATTTATTTAAAAAAGTCAGTACTATATCTTAGCCATACTATTAGATCTCACAAAATACTAATTATTGTCAGTGCCAGATGATATTTGATCTCTGCAAGTCTGTATTAAACACAAAAAGCAAGAGGAAAATACTGTTAACTACCAACAGAAGGCAGTAGGAGGCAGGAAACATTGGTATAGAAACTTGAAATTGTGTAATGCAGAAGTAACGTTGTTAAAGAAGATTTCACACCTGTACGGATTCTGTGATTATTTGGAAGACTTTGATCTTCATTCCCTTTTTAATAGAATTGATCAAATTACTTACAGGTTTCTTTAAAAAAAAAAAATTGTATAAAATTTTAATTTCTTCCAAAGAAAAGTACTATATATAATGTAAGTTACACATTTTCAAAGTTTGAACTTCTAAAATATATTTTTTTTTAAAACAAAATCTTTATGGAAAAAGATATCTGTAATTAAAGGGGTATGAATGGGGACTATCTGCCTGAAAACAAGTATTTATTAGCTACTAAAAATATTTTTAAAATATTTTATCTTTTAATATAGCTCAAGGCTATAGGTTTAAATGTGATTGTCACATATAGAATAGCATAAAAAAATAAGATTATGGATGCCAGGATAACTTAGGATGGCACAGCAGGTTTAGTGCTTGCCTCTAGCCTCAAGGTCCAAGGATCAAATCCCCCAGCCTGTGCAAACCCATACGCTGAACTGCAGGGCTACTGATAACCATCGGGATGGTAGCGAAGATTCTTGCCTCCCATGTGGGAGGCCCCCAGTTCAGTTCCCAACATGCGTGGCCTCACATCCACCTGTGTGGAACGTAACCATGTCAGAACCGATAACGTATAACTATGAACTCTACTCTGGGGCCTCCCTCCTTCTCTCTCTCTTACCTTCTTTCAAACAAAAGAAATCTTAAAAAAAAAAGTGACTGAGAAGGATGAACTCCAATTGCTATGATTTCCTTATTTCTTTCCAGGCTGTGTAGAACAGCAAAATAAGCTGTTAAGGAAGACTATCATTATCAAAATCCACAAGAAATTTTCTCAATTTTTAAGAAAGATGCTTTTGGAATATAAAGATCTAAAACTGTCATAATTAACAAAACCCTATAAGGGAAAATAAATGTGCCCATTACTATTAATTATTTTGCCAATATACTGTCTCTATAGACTTCTCACTTATCTTCTATCAGTATACAATGAGAAAGTATAATTTGAAAATAACCACTTACTGTCTTATACCTTCCCCACTTTACACCCTGAATATGATACAATAGCACTTTTCAAAATTAAAAATACAAAATAACAGGAAATACTTTTTGGAGTTGACACATTTCAACATAATTTCTATATTATTATTCCAAAAGCCCTGAATCCAAGTATTAATTTAATTGTTTCTCAATATCAGCAAATAAAAATCTAATCATAGAATTCAAAAGATTAAGTAGGTTAAAAGGGTCTATAAAAATTAGTCCAACTAATTAAACTACTCACAGACAGCAAATTCTGATTTCTCCAATTGACCTAGATGAAAAATTTACTGCTTCTGTGACCCAGAGCTTTTGATCTGTACACTTCTTTCTCTGATGGTTCCCACTTGTTTGCCAGAAGAACTGCACTACAAAATGGCCACTGAACTGGAGGGTGTGTCTTCATCGTTACTAAGCATTTTCTTATCAGAAGCAGCTCTTTGAAAAAAAACCTGAACATAATTTCTTCAGAGCCAGTCAGTATAACTTGGTAACTGCAGAAGAAGTAACAGGGAGAGTGGGATTTTAAAAATGCTTTTAGAAGATATTACCAGCAGGTAAGACATATAACATTTTCCTTCCTGCAGGGTTCTAATATTTCGCCCCCCCCATCCCATTTAATTACTATTACATAAAGCATTATAAACAACAAAAAGTTTTAAAAAATTGTAAGTTTCAACTTTTTCTATACAATAGTACAAATATACTTAAGCACAATAAAAGCTAGTCCAAAACAAACATATCCATCAAAAGAAAGATGAAGAGATGCAATGGAAGAAAATGGACTTACACCGCTTACCGGTACACACTCAAATGACTACAAATAAAGAGCAACAAAGACTTGGTCTTAACTAAGGGAAGAGAATATAGTAGTGGTGCAATGAGCTCTCTCTATCCTTAATATTAATCAATATCTGGTTAATCAACTGTCATATATTGGGCACTTACTAACTGCAGAGCAAAAGCAAGATGAGGAATTAAAACTATCACTTTAAACAGTTTTAGAAAAAAAATTTAAAAAGAGCCAGGTCAGACACATTGGCAAAATGTTGTATATGAGAAGGACATGCAATAAACATTAGAATGAGGTTTGGATATTATTAGATCACATTCAACTTTATTTTCTTTTTTCTTTGCCCCAAATAATAATAATAATAATAATAATAATAGACAGATTTTGTAGTTCTGTTAAGATAGACCTTTCTTTCAAAATGATTCATTATTCCCTCAGAATCTATAAGGAAAAGTAAAACAAAAAGGACAGAGCAAGACAGATATATACACTGAAGTAGAAAAACCAACTTAAAAAAAGGTGTTAAAGACACATGGGATTAGGGGTTATGGATTAACCAGGAAAATCCCAACAATAAAATATAGGTGGCCAGGTTCTGTAAGCTAAAAAATGACAATGTGGATTTAAAATAAAGGATGCCTTCTAATGTATTATTTCAAGTAAAAACTAACGGGCATTTTGATCTGCTGTAATGTGAATAACAAGTCTGAATAGATAAAAAAAAAAAAGCAATGCTCTAAAAATCCAGAACCAATAAAGTTAAAGTCAGTATACTGTCTATCTCTCTGCCCCTGCGGAGTACACTGTGCTTTTGGGCCTTTTCTCTTAAATGCTTAAGGCATGATTTGCTTCCAGGAACACAGGGAAAACCTGGTAGAAAACCAGAAAAACTAAAATTAAGTCAGGGTTTCTGATCTAAAAATAAGATTGGAAATGAGAAGAATTTCTTCCTGTATTTCCTAATTAATGGAAGCCTCTAAGTGCCTACTCTCATTCAACTTACCAGTTTTGAAAATAATTTAATACTAAAAGATTATCTGGTATAACTCCTTTAATAGAAGAAATGGGAAGCAAGCTTTAAAGAAATGAAATGATTCATTCATGATATCATTGCTAACTAATGTCATTCTTTTTTTATCATTAAGTTTATTGGGGTGACATTGGTTAGTAAAAATTACATAGGTTCCAGGTGTACAATTCTACAATACAGCATCTATATGTGTTGCATTGTGAGCTCACCACCCAGAATCAGGTCTCCTTTCATCACCATATATTTGATGGCCCCTCTTGCCTCCCACCACACCCTCCCCACTTACCCTCTGGTAACCACTAAACTACTGACTGAGTTCAAGAGTTTTTGTTTCTTTGTTACTTGCAGTTTTATATTCTACATATAAGTGAAGTCATATGGTTCTTGATTTTTTCTGTCTGACTTACTTCACTTAACATGATGTTCTCAAGGTTCATCCATGCTGTCATGAATGGCAATATTTCATGTTTCTTATTGCTGAGTAATAGTTCATTGTGTAATGCACCACAACTTCTTTATCCGGTCATATATCAAAGGACACTTTGGTTGTTTCCATGACTTGGCCACTGTGAACAGTGCTGTGATGATCATTGGGGGTACATATATCTTTGTGAATTAAGGTTTTCAAATTTTGGGTGTAGATACCCAGAAGAGGGATTGCTGGGTCATATGGTAATTCTATTATTAATTTTTTGAAGGACATCCATACTGTCTTGCACAGTGTTTATACTAATTTACATTCCCACCAGCAGTGTATGAGGATTTCTTTTTCTCCGTAGCCTTTCCAGGACTTGTTATTCCTTGCCTTGTTGATAATATCCATTCTAAATAACAGGTGTGAAGTGGCTATCTCATTGTGGTTTTGATTTCCATTTCCCTAATAGTTAGTGAAGTTGAGCAATTTTTATATATCTGTTGGCCGCTTGTATGTCTTCATGGGAGAAGTGTCTGTTCAGGTCCTCTGCCCATTTTTTAAATTAGGTTATTTGTTTTTTGTTGTTGAGATCTACAAGTTCCTTTATATGTTTTAGATACTAGCCCCTTATCAGAGGCATTGTTGGCAAATATTTTCTTGCATTCAGTTGGTTATCTGGTATGGTCCCATTCATTTATTTTTGCTTTTACTTGCCTTGCCTTTGAGGTCAGGTTCATAAAGTTCTACCTGAACCCAAGTTCTATAAATTCAGTACTACTGTTTTCTTCAATGAAGTTTATTGATTTGGGTCTTATGTGAAGGTCTTTGACCCATATTGAGTTAATTTTGGTATATGGTGACAGTTCGCAGTCCAAATTCATTCTTTTGCATGTAGTTTTCCAATTTTCCCAGCACCATTTATGGAACAGGCATTCTTTTCTCCATTGTGTATTTTTTGCACCTTTGTCAAAAATTATTTGTTCATATTGTTTGTGGGTTTATTTCTGGATTTTCTATTCTGTTTCATTGGTCTGTGTGTCTGTCTTTCTGCCAATACCAAGCTGTTTTGATTATTGACACTTTTTTAACAATGTCATTCGTGACTGCTAGTCTAGTTCCATTTCTACAAGGCTTAAAAAAAAAGAAAGTCCTTAATCATATGAGATACCAAAATAACCATAAAAAATAATTTAAGTACTGTGTATATTAGCTTGAGAAAACAAAAAACAAAAAATATCCTACATTTTATTAAATGCTTTCAAAATACATAAATAAGATGTACTACCTCTTGGAATGTTTATATATACTAAAAGTGTTAAAATCTACACTGGAACTCTGAGGATATGTGAAGGCAAAATGAAAGGACATGACCCAGACAAAAAAGTAAAAACCTGTTCCCTAAGAAGAATTTTTATAATTCATGTTAAACAAATTTATGCTTGCAAATATGGTGATAAACTAGGTTTGGTCTTAATGGTCAATGTTTTCTGTTAATGTAGTTAAATTTTAATAACTCTATTAATAAATATTCAATTACAAATAGTGATAAAAGCATGAATTTTGCTATGTTTCCAATCTCACTTAGTAGTGAGAAGATTATTTTATATAATACAATTGTAGAGCTTTATATACTATAGGAAACTGAAGATACATTTTAAGGAAAAATAAAATATATCTTAGATTTTATATGTATAATTATTCCAGACAGCAAGCTCCATTATCAAAATACCAACTACTGCCAATGTATATACTCATAAACAATTTCCTTCCATTAGTCAAATCAATAATGCAAGTGGGAAAGAATCTACAAATGATACTTATAAAAAAATGCCTTAATGTTCTTTAGATATATAATAACCTTTAAATATGTACAGAAAGGAGGATCTCTCAAGCAAGAGAGGAACAACTTTTAACATGGGAAATTGTGTGAGTCATTTCATTAATTTGAATGATTTAGTACTGGGGGAGTATCTAAACCTCAACACAAGGATAATACAGGGTTAACATTTCATAATTTACTGAGAAATATGAATTATGGAGGGAAAAAGATCAAGATAAATGGGGCAAAATTAAGCGTTCTCAGTCATGAACAATGGAAAAAGAGAATGAATTTCAACAAACACCAAATAAGAGTTCAGCTACAGAAAATAAGGTTACCAAGGACAGATTTAAAAGAGTAAAAGGTCCCTTGAGACAATGCTGTCTCTATAATAAAATTACAAATAAACAGTTTAGATGCACTACAACTAAAGCAAAGAGAGAGAGAATAGTTCTTCAGATAAAAAGTTCTTATTTTTAGGTACTCTTCCCTCCAGAGGTAGCAGGGTTCATGAAGATGACTTGGGGATGTCCGTATAGCTCAGGAGTTGAGCACTTGCCTCGCAATTGCAATGCCCAGGGTTTGATTACCTGCCCTAGCCTTTGCAAAACCGTATGCTGAATTGCGGCACAACTGGTAACCAACTGGATGGCTCAGTGATGAAGGTTCTTGTCTATTCTGCGGGAGGCCCCTGGTTGAGTTCCCACCCCATGCAGGCCTACATCCACCTGTGTGAAATGAAACCATGTCACAACTGATGATATATAACTATGGAGACTGCTCTGGGCCCTTCCCACTTCTCTCTCTCACCTCTAAAAAAAAAAAAAATAAGACAAAATAGATCATGCACAAATGCAACTGTACAGTATGTACAGTATAAAAATAGACAAAACTAATGTAAGTTAGTTATTATAAGTCCGAATAGTGGTTATCCTTGGAGTGGGGAGAAGTGACTGAAAGAAACTGGTAATGCTCGATTTCTTCATCTGGGTGCTTGTTACATGGGTGTGTTCACATGTGAAAATTCATCAGTCAGCATATTTGTGATCTGTGCCCTTTTCCTATGAATATTATGTTGCAATAAAAATCAATGCATATAATACAAAGCAAATCTTTAACATATGAAGAAATCATGCAAGTCAATTTTTAAGAAGCTAGCATACAAAGGAAAATGGTTAAAAAACATGAAAAAAAATGCTTAAGCAAAGAAATAAAAATGGCTCCAATAAACACACAAAATGTAAATTAGAACAATGGCATGCTATTTTTTTCCTACCAAATTAGCAAAGACTAAAGGAAACTAATAAGACTGTTGCTGAGGATTTGGTGGAACTAATACTCTTATTACTAATGGAAATAAGAATTGGTATAACCTTCCTACATAAGCCTTAAAAAATGTTCATCTTTTCACCTACTAGTCTCCCTTTTAGAAATTATTCTAAGGAAAATTCAGAGTTGTAATTAAAGATGGATTTATGGGGAAATAGTTATATTATGATACACATATTAATACATGATGGGATATTATTTTATTAATAATTTTTCAGAGTCATGAATAGGTAAATGCTTGATAAATTTAAGTGAAAAATTCATACAGAATTCTGTGGTATGATAAATTTTGTGATAAAAATATCACACACATTTAAACAGGTATTTGCATAGAAAAATCTGTAAGATCACATACAATAATGTTAACAGTGGCCATCTTTAAATGGTAGAAGATAATGATTTTAATTTTGTGGCTTATTTTCTACAACTATGAGTAAGTGTTCTTTGAGCATTTATTATAATACTATTATATTCAGAAATCTACTAAAATAAATAGGGCAGAAAAATAACATCCACCCAGTTTCCTTACTCTAGAATTCTATGCAATCCAGATTTTTGTCTCTCCTTTAGCTCCCACATTCAATCTGTACCTGTTTCTTTTCTTTTATCTTGTATGTGTCCAAGCCATTACAACACTCCATTATTTCTTCTCTCATTTCCAAAACGCAGGCACTTGTATTCCTTAGTGAACTTTTCAAACCCAGACTCTTCATTTTGGTAAAACAGACTATCTTCCACTACTTCTATAGCGACCCTTGCACACTCAAACCTTTGAAAACTCCACACCAGGTACTTTCACACCTCCCAACCTTTGCATATTCAGCTCTCTCTCCCTGTAATGCATTTTCTCCCTTCTTTCTAATCCGATTCATAATTCAAGATTCACCTCCTATATAATTTACTAGGCTTAGCCTCTCGGATGCTAACAAGGACAGCAGTTTTCAAATCAACCCTCCAATGACAGTTTGTACATATTTCAACACTTATCATTATTTATTGTTTAGTGCCTAGCTCCCCCATTACACGGAATGGGCCATATCTTTTTAAAATTTTCTGAAAATATAGATGGATGTGTGAACGTAAAACATACATATACGCAACGCATCTATACAGGGGTAGTGGGTTTTCACCTGTGTCTGATAAATGGCAACGAAAACACTCGCCTTTTTTTTTTTTTCATTCAAGATGGCAGAGAACGTCTTAAAATAGTCCCACACAAAAGCACTCACACTCGGAGCCTTGAGTCGAACTGGCTACACTTAACGTGACAGCAAAGGACAAAAGAATAAAACCTATATGCTGAGATGACCCAGCCCCAATCACTCACAGTAGGTCCCCCACATGTACATATTTTGAATTGTATCAGAAAACTGGCACCTGCTGTCTCCTTGCCACGCCTCGACCAGGAACAGGGACCCGAGGGCACTTCTAGATAATGATCCAAAAAACCGAGGATGAAAAAGGGAGAGGCTAAGATGTATAGGTAAGTACCCCAAAATGCACACTGGGCCCCGCCCCAATCAGGGGCAGTCCCCCTGCGGCGTACACGTCCCCGGGGGAGGAACAGGCAGGGCTCCAGTCTACCGGCCTGGTTAGGAATTCTGGGCCCTCCAGAGGCTGAGGCTAGCCGCGGAGAGGGCGTTTCGGGATACACCTGTCAGGCTGCAGCCAACATCAGGCCCAGAAATCGCCGAGATTCGGTGACCTGGGCTGGCAGGAGCATCACCCGATCCTTCGCCCAGGGATCGGCCCCTCCCCTTGCCTCCTCGCCTTCCCCTTCGTCCTTCTCGAACAAAGACGATCCACACCCACCGCCATCTTCCCTTTACCTCAAAAACCACCTCTTCGTCAAACTCCGGTGTCATCCTTCTCCGCCATGCCACCCGCCTCAGCACGATGGGAAATGAAGGCGGGGGACCGGGCGGCACCCAGGCGTCTGCTTCTGCGGGTCCCGAGTGTCTAGAAAACTACAATTCCCAGCATGCCTCGCAGCACACGCCCCCTTGTCAGACCCATTTATTGGAGCATGTGGGCGGGAGAGGCCGCAGTGAGATGAAACTTTAGCCCTCTGATTGGAGGAAGCGAAGGCTTTTGTCCGCCTTTTACGGCGGCGACTGGCAGGGGGCGCCTGGAGCACTGATTTTTTTTTAGAGCTCGAGAGGGGCTCGCGCCGGCGGATCCGCGGTGAGCGCTGCTCGTGCCCGCCGCCTGCGGCTCGCTCCCGGGGACGCCGCTGGGTCCCGAGAGCCCGCTTCATCCTTTGTGCTGCGCTTCGATTGCGCCGCGGGCCGACGGAATGTGGGCGCTGCGGGGTCCTTTCTTTTCTGCCCAAATTCTGGAAACAATGGGCTGTAAGGGAAGCAAGGATTGAGGGGGGCGAGTGGGAAGGCTAGCTGCTGGGGGAATCATGACTTCTGCCGCCGGTAAGTGACGGCGCTCGCGCTGCCGCTGGAAAGTTTGTAGCGAGCGCTGCTGCTCTTGGGCTGTGCAACAACTTTTTCCTTGGGGGTGGGTTTGCGGTGTTCTGTCTCCCTTCCCGAGGACTAGCAAGTGCGGAGCAGACGGCTTTGCGGCCGCGTTTGCCGTCCTTCCTGCCCAGAGGCTGTTTGGAATTCGTGTGTCTCTTGGGACTTGCCTTTAACAGGAGACCCGTGTCGGGACCTCTGCACCAGGTGAAATGCGAAATGCAAAGGGCGTGTGCTTGTCTCTCCTAAACGTTGAGCGATCTTGCCTGTGCGTGTGAAAATAGTTTAGGTTCCCATGTTAAGAAATCGGTTATTCTAGGAAAGGGCAGTGTTCCCGGGGTGTTGAACTCGGGGACTGGGCTGAGTCGCTAAACCTAGTATCAACTGGAAATCCTTACAGATAAAAAGGTTTAAACATTGTTACTTTTATCCCGGTGGGTTTTCCCGTTCTTTGGGGAGAGGAGTAGAATTACTGATAGCATTTTTTTTTTTTTTGCTTATCTTCACCCATTTTTAATGCATTTTTTTTCCTTCTGTTTCTACCTGGTTAGCGTACACAAAGCCTTATTTTACGCCAGCCTCCCATAGTCCTTTCCCTTCATCCAAATGACAATCTGTATATACGATTGTGGGGTATTTTAAGCAATTCTGGACACTATATTTCTAAACATTCTTGAACCGTTCCTCTCCCAAATAATTACTAAAGTTGTGTAAATTCACTTTATAAGAACATAGGTTAATTTTTAAAACACAACTTAATGTATTAAGGGGGTTTTCTTTGTTTTGTCCACATTGAAAGAAACTTGCCTTAGACATTTTATAGTAAAATAGTGTAAAGTTAACCCTCAAAGTTACTTCTAAAATCAGCACTTAAGTATCAGATTAAATTTTCTCTGCTTTTCTTGGCATTTGTTTTAGATTCCTGCAACTTGAAACTGTCAAACAGCACTCTAAATGTTCCGATTTGTATTAGGTATTTCTAAAGCCTAGATATACTGCAGTGTTGCATTGCTAGGTGTAATCAGATTACAATTAACTAGGGAAGAAGTTAGCCAATAGTAATAAGAAAGCAAGGAGTGAAGTATTCCTGTAGTAGTATTCCTGAAGAAGTGGATCTTTCTTTTTTATGTTATATGTATGTATTGGAGATATGCCATCATACAGCTGTTGAAGTTACATTATTTGTAAACTCTTTTCCTTACCAAAGGGAAGGAAGCTTATTACTTACTTGAGGTGAATTATTTTCATCCTAAATTTCTGTGCCTCACCTTTGTTCAAGTTTTATTACTGCAATAGTTTAATTAATTTATATTTAAGTGATTGGAAAATTTTAAATCCTTGTAGCCAATTTTAGCTCTCCCGTCTTTTGGAGTGTCAAGCACATTTAAAATATTTATAACTTATATGTATCAGTTTTCAGTTCCAGTTCTAGCAGTTTATAATGAACAGATACAGCACTTAATTTGACATTTAAATATGTAAACCTGATGTAGGGCTCAGTCTGGAAATTTATGATTCTTTCAAATGAATTACCCTAGAATAATGCAAGCTATTTTTATATTTTATCAACTTTACAATTCAAGAAGTCCACAGACATATTTGTGGTGGTTTAAAAGAGGAATACTTCCTGTGTTTAGCAGAGTGAGTTGGTTTTTAGCTGAGAATGGCTTGCTGAGAAGCATTAACTACTTTTTGTCCATCCATCTGTTAAGGTTTGTATTAATTTTCTCATGTATAACTGGAGAATGGGGAAGAGAACTGGGTTTTAGTTCCATCCTATTCTTATAAAATTATGTGTTCGTCATTCTTACAAGGTGTTTATGCTTTTTGGAACACTAATCAAATTCGCCAAAACTTTAGGAAAGTTATTTGCATTTCAGGGAGGGGATGCTTACAAGGAATCTAATCTGTGGTATTTGGGATGGTTGGCTTAATTTAAGGAAATAAGAGAAATGTAGAACATCTGAGTTATATCTATGCTGAGGAAGAGCTTGCTTTGTTTTTTCCATCGGTGAAAGAGTGGGCCCAGAGTAGAGATTTTAGAATCATTCTAATCAATATATTTAAAAGGAGAGAGAATTAAAAATGAATATATTCTACCTTTCTGAATTTGTACAGGTCACTGTCTCATTAATGCCTGTGGTAAGAAAGTGTGCACGTGAACTGTAGCCATTTGTATGTAACAGATGACAATATGTTTGTGATACGTAGTAAAATGCTACTAATGCTTACTTTCTTACCTTATTTTCCCCTGTAGCCAAACAGCTGTGTAAATAAAAGATTTGCTGTTTTGCTCTAAAAAGCTTTGGGTCTGATTGTTGATACAGTATTAAGATCCAAAGGTGCTGGATTCATTTCCAAACATACTTATTTTAAGAGTTTGACATTGGAGCAAACCATAATATAACGGCTTGTTATTTTTTAGTTGTGTTTCTTTCAAAATAGGGCCAAAAAAAAAAAGAAAAGATAATAATAATGAAAGATTTCAGATATTGCTGTACCAGTGACTTACTTGAACACTTACTTGTTCCTTTTAATAATTAAGAACTTATTCAGGGAAAGTTGGGATGGCTCAGTGGGTTAAGCACTCGCTTTGAAGCCCCGGGGACTAAGGATCGAATCCTGGCCCTGGCCCATGCAGACCCACATGCTGAACTGGGGTGTTCCCCCAGTTCAGTTCTTGCCGGGGGCCTCTGTGGGAGGCTTCCAGCCCAGTTCCAGTTATGGAGACTACTCTGGGCCTCCCCCTTCTCTCTGTCTCTCTCTGTCTCTGTTTCTTTCTGTCAAAAATCAATAAAATAAATCTTTAAAAAAAAAAAAGAACTTATTCAGTAATCCTATTGAAGTTGATTCCTGTTAACTTTTCTAAATATTATTCTACATTAAAATGGATATTGATTTTTTTTTTAAAGAATTTTCTCCTGTTACCGAGACATACGGTATTAAAGAATGTGTGTATGTGACAGCTCTGACTATTCCCAGGGCCCCATTTTCACCACTGGGGACATTGGAGTGAAACAAAGTGCCTGCCCTCTTGGAGCTTGCCCTCCAGTGGTGGAGACAAAGTTACATTGAAGAAATGTCATGCAGGGCAAAGGGGCTGGAGAATATAAGGGCTCTCCTGAAGCAAGTATCTCAGAAGTTATAGTCTCAGAATCATATAGACTTTAGAGTTCTAGTCAACTCCCTCATTTACAAGTAGGGAAACCGAGGCAGCCACATCTGCACAAAGGCACACATTAGTTTAGCCAGCTCTCCAAATTATGTTTTGGTTTCCTCCAATACACAGTTAACTAGTGGTAAGCCAAAGTTCACCAATTATTTATTTAATTAATTCAGTGAGTATGCATTGAGGGCGTTAGGTATATAATGCTAGGCTACCTTTGTTGGCACAACCACAGCTCATATGTAGTTAATTGAATTTCTAGAACAATAGACTAGGAATTTATGTCTGTTGGAAGCAGACTCCTATACAAAACATATTTAAAGAAAACACTAAAATTGGGACCAGAGATTAAAAAACAATTTAACTATAAAGCAAAAATTGATTGGTTAAATGACCTGGAAACTTCTGACAAAGCTGCTAGATTCAAAACATAAAAGATTAATTTAATGAGATGAGTTTTTTTTTTTAGTTGTGGTAAAATACATGTAACAAATTTATTATCATTACTATTTTTAAGTGTACAGTTCAGTAGTGCTAAGTATGTGTACATTGCTGTGCAGTCAATCTGCAGAACTCTTCCCATCTTGCAAAATGGATTTTTTTTTCCTTCAAAAACCCCAGAGGTAGGATGCTTTAAAAATGGTTACAGAAATGAAATCAACATGACAGTCTGTCAGTTTTTGTTATCTTTAGTAAGATGGAAGGTTAGAAAGAAGCCTTGGGCATTCATACTTTAAGGACTGACTGAATAGATCAGGAGTTGAAGTTAATAGATCATTACACCAAGCATTAGCATTAAGTTTTGAAGGGCTTTACAGTTTTTTTCCTACCTAACCTCACCCCCCCCCACACACACAACTAATAACATGCTTACTAGATAGATAACTAAAACTGTGGGAATTTGTATTCAGTATTAAGTTATTTTGAAGATATTTCATTATCTTTATCACAACATTATATTGAGTGAGAAGGCTTCTGTTGTCATGTGATCTTGATTGAACACATAATATTAGGGGTTTGGGAAATTGTTCCTTGATTGATAAAAGGAAGTAGAGCAACTTACTCTTCTTTATTTTTTATTTTTAACTCAGTTCCATGTAATATCTTTCCTAGTGTTCTGACTAATCCTTTGTTGAAAAGAAATTAATCACCAGATGAAGTCTTAAAGCCTCTGTATTCAAGCTATTAAACAATGTCCAGCACATATTTTGAACAGTTTCTTTTTTTTTTTCCCTGTAAATTAAGTTTTATTAAGCCTTAGATCTTGTTGGAGAAACAAGCCTGATAAATTTGAGAAGTATAAGATAAAATATTTTATCTCATGTCTCCTTGGGGAAGTATGACTGGGTGATAAGTGACATTGTAGATGGAAAAACTTGAACTAAAAAAAAAAAAAGGTTTTCAGGCTTTATATCTTTTCCTTTGATAGGTCTTTTGTATGAAGCTTTTATTAGGCTTCTATAGTCTAGGAGCAGGTCTGTACAAATCTATCTCATTAAGTACTTTTTATATAATGTCGAGGAGGAATTGCTACACTAGAAGCTGTGGTCATCTTTATAATGCACTAGAATGGTAGTTATTAATGAAGGGTACACAGCATAGTTACTTAAAAGAAATACACGTGTCTAGGCTTTATCCCCAGAAACTGAATGATTAGAGCTGAGACATGTGACTTTAAAAAAAATAAGTTCTGTGAAGGATTACAATGAAAATTTCTTATTGACAACCCTTGCACAGAGAAATAACTTTATTATGAGCCTTAACTAATACAGAAAAATTACTTTTAGTTTTAAGTTTGGAAAATTTCTGATTTGTTTTTAAGAATGTTTTGGGGTTTTAGTGATACAGATTATTGATAAAAGGCATTCATACACTTTTGTATGTCATTGAGGTAGAAGAATACTGCTTATTCATATGAGAAGCTTAAAGAGTTGTGTCTTACATATAACATACCGTAGGCAAATTCAACTCTTAGCACTTAGCAAAAGTACTTTCTCCTACTATTCAGGCCCCAAGCAGCAGCCAATTAGTGTTTCATTTCATGTTACTTGAAAACATGGTAATCTATTCCAAACTTAGAAGAAAAACTGTATTGGATTTATTAAATGTACCAAATATTCAGAGCTATGTATGCATATACTAGAATTGAAGGACAATTTGAGGAATTTTCAAGACTCATATTGATTCTATATAATGTAACCATCTAGTAAATAAAAGTTCACCATTATGTCAAAAGTAAACATTATTTCATTTAATCATTTATCATTTTGTGTTTTGGTTTGTCATCAACTTGTAATTTTTTTCTTTCTAGAGATTAAGAAGCCACCAGTGGCCCCCAAGCCAAAGTTTGTGGTGGCAAATAATAAGCCAGCTCCACCTCCTGTTGCACCCAAACCTGATATTGTGATTTCTAGTGTTCCTCAGTCAACAAAGAAAACCAAACCAGCAATAGCCCCGAAACCAAAAGTTCCAAAGGGCTCACCTATTCGTGACATCGGGCAGTTACCATCAAGGCAAATCATTGTGAACCTGGAAGAGCATAAACAAGAATTACCTGAAAGCACTGATAACTCTACTTGCAAAAATGTGGAGCATCAGTGCAGTGATGATATTTTACCAATGTGTTCCTGTAGTTCTGAGTGTGTCCATAAGCTTGGGAATAGAGAGAATTTGTGTGTAAAGCATCTTGTCTTAGAGCCCTTAGAAATGCCTGAAAATTTAAAAAGTAGTAAAATTGATGAGTCGCCTTCAGCAGGAAACACAAGGAGTAAATGTGAGTCTAATGGTGAAACTGTTAAGAGCCAGCGTGGTGTCATATTAAAGGCAAGCATCCTAGAAGAGAAGCTCAAAGATGTTTTGACACAACGAACATCACCTTTCATTTCCCCACGGAAACATCGATTCACAGAAAGCACAGAAATGAATGATGGCTGTAATTCCAACAGACAATTCAGAATTGAACTTGAAGAGGGTAGGTCATCTTCCCTCTCCAGCTTTGAAAAAGTTCCTGATCACCATTGCCATCTACAGCTTCCTAGTGGTGAATTTCAAAATTCTGAAACTTTCCAGGGGGGCTGTGAAAAAAGCAGTGTTTGCTTTCATTCATCTGAACAAGAAACTCTGGCAAATGGTAAAAGGAGTACTTTTTTATCTTCAGATGGAGTTTGTAAGAAATCAGAAGTCAAAGACCTTGGTCCCTTAGAAATTCACTTAGTACCATATACCCCCAAATTTCCAACTCCCAAGCCCAGGAAGACACACACCTCTCGCCTGCTGCGCCAAAAGCATGTAGATGCACCTAGTGAAAGTACTGAGGAACCAGAGAATTTAGACGATAACTCTTCTTGTCTTCTCGAAGATAATTTGAAAAATAATAAAATCAGTGTTCTTAATGGGAATGGTTTGTGTAACCAGGAACTGGTGGGCAAAGTGAAACCAGGAAATAAAAGTGAATTGAATGTGGACTCCAACAGTGACAGACAAAATTTAGCTGATTCACAGAAAACCACCTGTCATGAAACATATTCCTCTGAAAAAGTGACAGCTCCTTTAGGTATAGACTCTAATTTGAGTTCTGACAGCATGACAGTAGATGGTTCTAGTATGTCACTTACTGTAGACAAAGGGGCCAGTTTTGTAAGATGCAGTAATCTGTCTCTGAGCCTGCCTAAGCAGGTGAAATTAACTTGCAACAAACATTTACCTACTGTTTCTAATCTGGGAGTAACTGTTCCTCAAGTGCAAAAGGAATCTACAATAAAAGATGAAAGTTCCTTAAAAATTGTCCCCAAAAAACCTCAAAGACACAGCTTGCCTGCTGCAGGTGTGCTTAAAAAGGCTGCCTCAGAGGAACTGGTGGAGAAAAGTTCTTATCCCTCAAATGAAGAAAAAACCCCCGAAAAGGATCCAGAGAGAAACCACCTTCAACAGTTGTATGCCCAAAACTATGGTATGTCGTCCTCCTTTGATATGCCTAAACGAACTTCAGAAAAGCCAGTGTGGAAATTACCTCACCCTATTTTACCCTTTTCAGGGAACCCAGAATCCTTAAAGCCTGTCACCATATCCTCAGATAGTAAGCCTTCCACTGCCCTGACCAAACCTAGAGCAAAATCACTATCTGCTGTGGATGTAGGAAGGTGCACTAAGCCTTGCAAAGACACTCAAAAGAAAAACTCTTTAAAGAAGTTGCTCAACATGAAGCTGTCCTTCTGTTGCATGAAGAGTGACTTCCAGAAATTCTGGTCCAAGAGTAGCCAACTTGGAGACACAACCACAGGCAGCCTCTCAGGTGGCGAGCAAAAAGGGATTGCAATTGATTGGCATGCCTTGTTGGTAGGAGAAGAGAAGAGAAATAAACCTATCAAAGCATATTCTGTAGATAACTATACCCTGGAATCCCAAAAGAAGAGGAAGAAGTCTTGGGGCCAGAGCAGTGCCACTAATGGACCAAGAGCTGAGTCTCTGGATGACCAAATGTTCTCCAGGGAGGCAACATCTCAGATACCTTGCAAATCTGTTACAAGCAGCTGTGTTCCTGAGTATGAAAATATACGACATTATGAGGAAATACCGGAGTATGAGAACTTGCCATTTATTATGGCTGAAGGGAAAACTCCAGATTTGGAATGGCAGAATTCCAGCAGCATGGAGGCCACTGATGCAGATGTGTATGAGGTAGAAGAGCCATACGAAGCTCCAGATGGTCAGCTGCAACTTGGACTTAGATATCAACATTCCAGGTAATGCTTAGATGCCAGACAGGGAGTGCACTTTCACATGCATCACTGAAATGAATCTTCAGCAGCCCTGTGAGATCGGTAAAATCTTATACACAGGAGAAGAATCACTTGGGGAGAGAGTGGGTTAGTTAGCATCTGTTAAATTATTCCAAAGTGCAATTAAATCTATTAAATTGTTCCTTTTATCATTTGGTTGGAATGGGTATTTGCAATGCAAGATTGAAGTACCCAGGGGAGGGGGGAAATTGGCCAATTTAGTGAGGTTTATTTGCTAGGTGTTAAGAAATCTGTGAAGTTACTGAAATTCATACATTTACCTGTGGTCACCTTGTCAGGTAGAACTTTTGAATTTGCAAAAGTTACTACTCTTTGAGGATTAGTTATTTTACTTGTTGAAGGCTGATTACTATCTACAGGTTATGTAGGAAAAATGCAGAAAACATTAACTTCTCTATCACTTTTGTATAGGCACTTCCCACCTTTAGTATACCCATTCCATCTGTCCTGTTTGAAACTTTGCCCATCATTGATGGTCCAGCTCAGCAGTCATTGACTTCATGAAACTTGTACAGTTACCTGTTGAGAGCTGGTCATGTGCCTGAACGGAGAGATTTTAGGGGGCCTTGATGGCAGGGCATCGGCCTCCCCTTCACCCCTCCCCTGTAATAGCTAAAGGCAAAAGATTTATGTGCAGCTTCGCATGAAGGAAGGCCAGACAGCTGGTGCCAATTGAATAATGACCCAGAATGTGGGGGTAAACAAGAATGTATGGGAAGGGGTCTTCTTGTTCCTGATAATTTTCTGCTTACGCTGTATTTCTTAGTTAACACTATATTTCTTAGTTAACGAGTAACCTGTCTTGTACTTTAAAATATCTTAGTTTTTCCCTGTTCCTTGTAATGAAGTAAACTTTTGCTATATAAGGGAAGCAATAAAGCTATTCAGGGCGGCTCCTATTGAGGACAGTTGGCAGGCCATTTGGTCTGTCTTCAATTCCCACCGCTCGAACTCAGGGACTCCGTTCAGCCAGGCTGGTTCCTGGTACAGTTACCTGCTTGGAAATGCTTACTTCCTCTTCTGACTGCTCAGTTATGCTGTGATATCCTTAACAGCCTTATCCTCAGTCTTTCTTATGGTTATCTTATTGGTATGTCTGATGTTCTGTATCTGGTTTTAAGCTCTATGAAGAGATCTGGTCGTATCTTATTGTCCTGCTTGAGGCCAAGCAAGAGACTTAGTAGGGATTAGTAGATGTTGGTTGGGTATATGAGAGAATGAATGAAAAAGGGGCAAAGGAAGCAACCACTGCAGCTGCTTCTGTCTCTCTCCACAGTCACAAAGGGAGCCTTTGCACTGTATTTTAAAGTGCTGGTTTTCTGTCTAACACAAAGCTTATAGGCCATTTTATTTATTTATTTATTTATTTATTCATTCATTCATTCATTCATTCATTTATTCATTCATTCATTCTTGACAGAGAGAGAGAGAGAGAGATACAGAGACAGAGACAGAGAGAGAACTGAACTGGGGGCACTCCCCAGTTCGGCATATGGTTCCGCACGGGCTGGGGCCGGGATTTGATCCCCGGTCCCCAGCGCTGCAAAGTGAGCCCTTAACCCACTGAGTTATAGGCTATTTTTGAAGTCCTTATATTCTTCTTAGGTCACTAACTTCAAGCCTCTGAATACTCAGGTCTTAAAATGGCACTTTGTAGAAATGTTAGCATACATGGCACATAGTAGGAGGTAATAAAAGGATTGTTGCATGAACTGAATAAATAAAATTGCTTAGTAAAATCTTAGTGCATCAAGTAAAATAAATTGTTCTTTTGACTTTCATATATTTTCCTAGCATTTTTCTTTACTCATAATCTTCTCTGCCCTTTGACCCATGACTTACCTTTTTTGCCTACCTTTTCTCATAGCTGACTGTTGTATTTACAACCATCTCCTCTCTTAATGTTAGTACCCATGCAAAAGCCTCTTCCTTGGCATAAGTGTTTCGATGGAGAATTGGAGTTGATTATCCAACTTTAAAGAAAATATATCTGTTTCATGCCTGCTCTTTTCTTCATGTAACAATTTTGCTGGTACTGTCCTTTTAACATGCTTTGCTGTAGAGAGAGAGAAAGAGAGGGAGATAGAGAGAGAGAGAGAGAGAGAGAGAGAGAGAGAGAGAAAATGCATTTGGCTTCTTTATGAGATACTATTATTCTTAGTTAAGGTAAAAATTATTTTCTTGAAATTGGAAGTTTGGTCCTTGGTTTGTTTCCTGTTGGCCCTTGTGATTAAATCCTGTGTTTGTCATTTTTCCTAACATAAGCTGTAAACGTCTGGAACGTGTTCTTTATCTGATGTGCTTCTTACACAACTTGGACAGTGCTGCCCCACTGGGGGGAACCAGGTTGGAATGGGTAATGTACACAGCTAGCACAGCTGGATGGCATTCATAAGGAAGGTTCTTTTTCAAGGCCAGAGGAACCAAGGGTGGCTTTGGACAGGTTGTAGGCCATCAAGTAAGGCAGCCTAGTGAAGAGTGGGTGAGCTCCTACTTTTGAATTTAACTTTCCACTAAGATTTTGCTTTAGGCCTGGATCAGGGAACCCTAATTAGGCTTGAGACTCCTAAAATGTGCCAGCTGAATCAGAAGCCTTCAGTCAAAAGATCAGATGAATACTTTCTCATGGGAGGTTGTACTTTTTGTAAACAACATTGAATAGCCAGAGGACGCAAAATCTAAGCCTTCGTGAGGAGGGCAGCTGGACACCCTAAGGTAAATGACAAGTGGGGTATACATTTCAGGCGAGGTGAGAGGATCCAAGTTGAAAACCTGTTTGGTAGTCTGGCTATTGACACTATAGACCTCTTCTTTGGAGTAATTAATCTGAAATCTAACATCCTAGGGTTCTAAAGGGTAAGAAAAAATGCAACTATTTACAATATTTCTGCTGCAGTAAATCAGAAGACTGTCTTAAAACAATTTCTCAAACCTCAGGGAAGAGAGTTTGGATCTAACCTAGGGGACTAGTTTATAAGGACTCACTGGTTTTTCAGAGTCTACATGTATAATCAACCAGATGTGGATCAAACAGACATGTGACAAAGTTTGGGGATAGCCCATGTGGTCACCTTTGAGTGTAGATGTTTCATGACTAGCTTGACATTTACAAATTTATAACAACATATTTATAATTAGTAGAAAATAATAGTAGGTAGTCCCCAATTCCAAATAGGGTTCTATTCTAAAAGTTCATGATAATTTGAAACTCAGAGTATATTTCCCAAAGATACAGTTTTGGTATTGGTGGTAAAAGTCCCAGTTTAGCCCCCTAGTTATAGTCACTGTTTCTGTCTGGCCTCTCCCCAGGTCGATTCTTCTGAGCACTTTGGGCTAAGGCAGGAGAGTTGGCCAGCGTGGGGTTGAGCACCAGGATGTCACAGGAGCAAGTTCACTGGGCCTGAGCAGCAGGGTTTGTGGAAAGGGTGAGGTGACTAAAGAAGAATGAGGAAATTGGGGGCTGGGCTTGCTGTGAGAAAGACTGTAAAGCTTTAAAGTGAAGTGGTAAGGAGAAAGGAAGGGCTGGATGGGTGGGATATAGTATGCAGTGGGGTTTCTTTCTCCTTATTATCCCTGTCCTTCCTTCTTACCCTCCCAGTTCTCCTTTGCTAACTGCATGATACTGCTCCTGAGTTTCTGATCCCTAGGCAGGAGTGAGTAGAAGATACTGGGGGATGGGGGATGGATGAGGTAAGGAGTGGCACTGGAAAATCCCTGAGTGAGGAAGGAAGACCAGTCAAATCTGAAGGTGAAGGAGGGTGAAAGAGGGTTCTCATGGCCACAGAAACAGTAGCTTTTAGGTATTCCCAGTTAGGTCATCATTGGGTAATTGCTCTGGGTTCCCAAAACCACTTTTGTTGGAAATAAGATTGTGAGCCATTGAATTATTCTGGTGTGCTTTGGGTATAGTTATGAGCTTTCTTCCCCCAAAGACTTCAGGCATTATAAATTTAAAACAACTAGCAGGCTGTGGGCCTTTCTCACTGCATTCAGGTGATGAGTACTCAGTTACTACTATGTAAGAAGTTTGATTTTCATAAGGAAATTCTGAAAATGTAGGACTTTTATTAAAGAGTTCTGGACAAATAAGCAAAATAGTTGTGTCGAAATGTTGGAATTTTTCTCCTGAAATTGTAGCAAATTTCTTGATTCCATAACCAAGAAAAAATTTCTCTGGAAACATTCTAGGCTTTTCCTCTGTTGTTTTAGTTTGTTCTTCCTGTTAAGATTTCAAAGAAAATGTATGATAATTAGATTTTCCTAGTTAACATAGCAAGCCCTCAGTTTATTTATTCCAAAATATTGGCCTTCTGTCATGCGGTGTGCATTCAAAGGTGAAGGGGGGTGGGGGGGCTGGGGCAGGTGCTTACTCCTGAGGAGCTTCTTTTCAGGGAGGTCCCAGACAATGATAGAACACTGTGGTTTTATTAATCCAGGCTTGGTCTGAGTTATACCCTGAGTAGGGTAATAAAGATGACTTCACAGAGGTGGTGACATTTGACCCAAGGATTATAAAATGGACATGATTGGATTTGGCATGTAGAGGTCATTTTCTGACCTTGATAAGAGCAATTTCACTGGTGTTCTGGGTATTCTCAGACAGCAGATTGCAGACTGAGGAGGACTCAGCAGAGAGGAAGTGGAATCAGCAAATACAGATTGTTGTCCCTTGAAACTTTGGCCAGAACTCTCTATCACTTAGCAGGTTTGAATTTATCTTTTGGTTTTCCTCAAGCACCAAAATTCAAAGTAAACTTCAAAATCATTTCTTTTTAATGAATCAGTATTTCCTCATCTCCAATGAAGGAAAGTACTGTTTTTTTGTTTGTTTGCCTTTTAAACACAAAACTGGGCTTAAAGAGCTGTCAGATGGCATATCCCATTATGACATTTGTGTGATAAATCATCAGATCAGCCCTGGTCTAGGAGATATCTCTCTTGGGGTACATTTACCATCTGGTGGTATTTTTGAATTTTAATAATGATTAAAGTGCAAATTAATATCCCTAATGAGCATTTCCATGTTGTCATAGCATCAATAAGATTATGCAGTTAGAGGGTGGGGGTTGGGACTCATATATCTTAACAGCAGCCCTTTTCCTGTGAGTTATTTTCAGCATCAGCTCAGGAAATATCAAATATTTGTATGACTTTTTAATTTTGTGTTTCTTGTATTGGAATCATAGCTACACAGTTTTGGCAAATGTGTTTCTACACTTACCCGACATTTGAAACTGCAGCTAGAAGCATTCAATTTTATTTTTAGGCAATAAAGCTTTTCTCTTCTTTCCTTTTAAAAAAGTACTAGTAATTGGTTAAATTGTAGTATTTTGTCCAGTTCTGTTACTTTGGTCTCATTTCCTGTCAAAACATGTAAGTGATATTTTATTAAATATATCTACTTTAATATGGTAGAATGTCATTTTATAACTTTAGAGGCATATTTTTATGAAAAAACAAATACCCTACATTGTGATTGTGTGTTCACATACACTGACACACACATATCATTTCTTGTTTGGTAAAACTACAGTGCTTTGAGATAGCTGATATTTACACATTTTGAAAGGAAAAGAAGGCATTAGTTTTATAAATGATTGGTTTTCCATTGCAGCATTTTTATTTTAAATTGTAAAAATTTAAGTATTTTATAATTTAGCCAAGAATATGATGATATTGTTTTTATAAAATTGCATTTAATTACATCAGCAAGATAGAAATTACTTTGCAAAATAAGCAAACCTTCTTGCTTATGACCTTTTTCCTGACGAAATATTTCCAGTGTGAACTTTTGGGAAAGGGCAGATATAGTGAGGGTGGAAAGGAGGGCCTCGTTCTTTTCTTAAGCATTTTTAATTCTTGTAAGGACCAGGTAGGTAAAGATAATCAGACAGTCTATCAATATGTGAATGTTTTAAATGTATGAGTAGGGTGTTTGGAACTCAAAATATACTTTTGCAGTAGAAATAACTGTGAGTAGGATTTGGTTCCCAGCCAGCCCACAAGGACATGTTTAGCTTCTAATATATGAAGAATGCAATGGAAAGCAATAGAAAATGAGACTGTGGCAAGACTGAAACAGAACAATAAACTTAAAAAGGTTTTATGACTCGTAGATGCTGGTGCATTCAATGAGGAAAAGGTTAGTGTGTTGAGGAAAATACTAAGGAAGGGAACAGGATGAAGACATGTAGAAGATGAATTTTGGCCCACCAAGGGAATTCCAGATGTGCATTCATGTTCATACATAGGGGATGAGTATGTTCTTATTTCAGGTATTCGTAAATAATGCCTGTGCTTGTATATTACTTCTGCAAGCTTTCTCTGTTCTTCCAGACATTTCTTTTACATGCATCATCTTTTCCTGGCATTGCATAGACTAATTTGGTATTTAGGGAAAGCCCTTTATTTAAAAAGTAGACATACTTATATGAGTATATTTGTTATAATACTTTCTTAAAACTATATTAGGTACAAAGAGCAGTTTGAGTTGTAGCACATTTAGGTGTGGGAAGCTACAAAGAAGTGCTGATCTTTTTATTAAATACTGATTTTGAAAGTTAAGTTCAGGGGAAGCCGGGATGGCTCAGTGGGTTAGGCGCTCACTTTGCAGCCCCGGGGACCGAGGATTGAATCCCGGCCCCGGCCTGTGCAGACCCATGTGCTGAACTGGGGAGTGCCCCCAGTTCAGTTCTCACCGGGGTGAGACCCCGGCCCAGTTCCTGCCCTGTGCAGCCTCGCGCCCTCCAGTGGAATGAAAGTATGTGGAAAACCCAATGATGTACAACTATGGAGACTGTTCGGGGCCCTCCCACTTCTCTGTCTCTGTATCTCTCTTTCTCTCTCTTTCTCTGTCAAAAAAAACACAAAAATAAATCTTAAAAAAAAAAAAAAGTTAAGTTCAAGAATAGAGCTGTTTGGTATTCTAAGTGGTATAGAAAATCTACTTTGGTGGTTTATTCTGAGTCTGGTAATTGTTTCTGTTTGTGGATCTCTAGAGAAGAAAAAGAGTTTTTGTAAGTAGTTGTGACTTCAGGCAGAGATAATCTATCACTGGGGCTATAAAAATTGGGTTGGCAAATAGATTGTCAGTGGAGTAAAGTACTACAATTGTATTTCCAGGAAGAGCAGCTGTCTTCTGCAGTTGTCTCTCAAGATTTCTTAGCCCTTCTTGTTTGCATGTGTTGTAAATACATTTTAGTTTCATGTAAGTGTGAATTGGAGTAAGGTTGTATTTGGTGTTATCATACCTTTATTTACATAAAGAAATTGAATCATGGTAGTAGTGATTGCTGGAAGAAATGTAAGATGAAAATGTAACTAGTTCTGTGTTCTGGTTCTGGTTTAGTGGCTCTGATCCCTAATGTTCAAGGGTCTGTTTATCAGACTTTCCCATTTATTTATTTATTCATTTTTAAAAAGATTTCTTTTTATTGTTTTTGACAGAGAGAGAGAGAGACAGACAGAAGGGGAAGGGTCCAGAGCAGTCTCCATAGTTGACAGCATTAGTTTTTCCATATAGTTTCACTCCACAGGTGGGCGTGGGGCTGCGCAGGGCAGGAACTGGGCCGGGATGCTCCCACATAGGCCCAAGAATATGGGTCCCCAGTTCAGCATATGGGTCTACCTGGGCCGGAGCCGGGATTTGATGTCTCCAGGGCTGCAAAGTGAACGCTTAACCTGCTGAGCCATCCCAGCTTCACCCTTTCCCATTTGTTGAAGTATTAATATTTTGGTTTCTGATTCAGGAAAAGTAAAATAATAAATTCTGAACAAAGAAAATCAGTTTCTCCTGAATATTTGGATAAAAATAAAATGGAATACAAACATGTTTAGCCTTTTTATGTTTGAAATTGTGTAACTGCTTGTTCCTTTAGCTCCTGTGGATTCTGTTGAAAACTTTGTTTTACTTAGATCATATATATATTTGAAGTCAGTTTCTTGGTAATGTATTTATAACAGTTGATATATGTTGACATATATTAGTATCATTTGAAATATTAGGAATTAAAGAATAGATTTGGGTTTCAATAAACTTAGTATAGCTTTCTTTCCCGCCCTTAATCTGAAAAGAAATTTTGATTTGAATTTATTTGGCAATTAATTTCAAGTCCAGGAAAGTAGATACAATGTATAAAAAAGGAATTATTGGTAATTTTTTTCTGTCTTTCAGTTGGTTTTTAGATGTATTGATAGTCACAAGTAAACGGATTTCAATTTAAATGAGCAGCTTTTTTCACTACTTAGTTTTTCTTTCCAGAGCCTCACAGTTAGAAACATGAGGATGAAGCATAGTTCCTCTCTACTGGCCTTTTAGGTTGTGGGAAGGACTTGGAAGGGGCAGGGAGGAAATATAATGAAATCATTCACGAGTCCAGGTCTGATTTATTTGGTAGCAAAAGTTTGTGTGAGGAAACTTAAACAGGAACCCTTTGGATGGTTTGAAAAATTTGTAAATTCAACTATGTCTTTTAATGGCTTTAGGTTAAATGTAATCATAGAATCATTCAATTTTAGAACTAAAGGAGCTATTACAAATTATCCACCCCAGACTCCTGATTCATGGATGAAGCCAAGCCCAGCAAGACTTGACTTTCTCCACACCACAGACATGGGAAGTTGCAAAACCATAGCTCCAACCAACCTGGTGCATCAAAATACCACATTGCCCCTTCTAAGGCTGTTGTGGAAGCATTACAGAGAAAGTCAGCAAGATTTAGAAAACTCAAGTGATCTTAGTTGTTCCAAAACTATTCAGGTTTGCTTATACTCTACCTTTTTTCCTCCTGTGATAACAGATATTTTACCCCTATCAGGAGGGAGGGCTGCACACAGCTTCCATATATAAAGGCAGGATTGTAGGGGTCTGAATTTTTAAATGGTGATTTCAGGGAAGTGGGTATTCAAATGAAGCAGAAACTTTCAGCCAAAAAATAGTTGCTCCTACTATATGTTAACAAAACTTTCTTCCCTACAACTATCTGATTGTCCATCAAACTATCCCCCCCCCGCCCCGTCAGCAAAAGTTTATTAACCAGACAATATCCAGGGTAAGAAATACTATTTACACCAAATAACATGGATACTATGCTTAATAGTAATGGCTACTATTTATTTAACATTTCTGACGTGCCAAGTGTTCTCACATGTGTAGCTCATACAATCCTATGAGATAAATATTATCTTCTTTTACAAATAAGGAAAGTAAGACTTACTGGGGTTCAATAACTTGCCCAGAGCTAATATGTACATAAACTGAACGTGGAACCGAGTTTTTGATCCTGAGACATGCTGATTTTATTTTATTTATTTTCTTTTTTATTAATTGTTATATTTATTGGAGTGACATTAGTTGGTAAAAATTACATAGGTTCCAGGTGTACAAGTTTACATTACATCATCTATGGAGACATGCTGATTTTAATTCAGCACATGCTCATATTGTCCTGGGCTATAATGCATTTGCTTTACAATTATTTTATTATGTTTAATATTGGTAGAGATTTGTGAATCTTCTACCCAGAGAACCATGATGGACAAAATATTCTTGACCCTAATTTGTTCATGGTCTAGAGGGAAAACACAGAGACACCTGCAGTGATATATGTAGACATTACAAGCATTTCAGAGGCCCCAGATCTTTTATGCAAGAAGAGCTCATTGATTAGAAAGCTTTTATGGTTAGGAAACAGATGTTTCAGTGATTGGAAACGGAACTAACCATGCCATGTTTGCATTTGGTCAAGTAAGTGGTGGCCGCTATTCAAAGCAAGTTAAAATGTTTCCTGTCATTTACCAGTTGCATGTGGACATTAATGACACAGAAAGGATTATGCATGTCTTAGATTTCCCCACTGATGTTTTCATGAGAGTTGCTTTTTAATCTCATCCCTAGTCCTTATTTCATTCTCTGTCAAGTACTTTCTGACCTCTAAAAGCATTGTAGTTTAATAGTTAATTACTACTTATGGCTCCTCAAAGTAAATAATTTTGTAAGGCTGAAATACCTTTTCTACTAATAATATATTATCCTTATTATTGTAATGAAAAAAAGGAATAGATTTAAATAAATGGTAAGGAAGGGTACCAGTATTTTCTTCAGAGGCAGGTGATATAGTCTCTCTAGTTAAAGATTAAAAGGTAGGATTTCTGGAGCCTTTTGAATTATGGAGAAGGTAAAACCTGGAAACTGGGCGAGGGAGCACATTCAATTGGGCTGTAGGTTGAGAGAAATTTTCAGATAAAGCACCATTGCTGGGACGCTGGCATAAGTCACAGCCCCTGACCCTGTCCACCCAGATGCTTGCTGAATCTACCTCCAAGCTGAAACTGATTGAGATGACTCTTGAGGCTGTTTAATGTGGTATCTGTATTCATCCTGCCTAGACTCAACTGAACTTGGTTAGTCTCATTTTCAGCAAATAAATGCTGCAAGTCATATTACACAAAACATATTTAAATTCCTTCTGTGCACATCTGCTGAGCATTTTAACATTTTGCATGAAATAATTACAGCGCTAATTACAACAGGCTCTAATAAAGCAAACCTGGTAAGACCTCTGTACTTGGCTGTTATAGGTAGATGTGTATATATGAAAGTACTTAAGACTTTAAAATATCTTACAATACACACTTTTAATGAATTTGTAATTTTTTTCCTCTTAATTTAATCCAAGTTAAAATCTACCCAGAAATAGCTACACAAATGTCTTCATTTTCACTTTCATTATCAAACAGCATGTACCTACTTACATGCTTACACTTTTTAGTGTACAGGTGTAGCTGCATATAAGCTTTACCACCCTACATGACTTGTTTCCTGCCTCTCCCCTCCCCATGTTCTTAGCTAAAACAGAGGATGAAAAAGGGACAGTAGGGTGATTCTGCTCTGAAGGCTTTTGTTCTGGAGCCTGATGAAATTCGGTGGACTCACTCAGTCTGCCAGCTCTCCCTGACTGCTGCCCAGAAACCTACCCAGTGACAGTTGATTTCAAAGGTGTCTTATTCTCATGTAAACATAGTAACATTTTAACTGTTAGAGGGGATGCTTTCAAATGTTTTTTTTTTTAAAGATTAATTTTATTGTTTTTGGTAGAGAGACAGAGACAGTGAGAGACAGAGATAGAGACAGAGAGAAGGGGGAGGGTCCAGAGCAGTCTCCATAGTTTTACATCATCAGTTTTCAACATGGTTTCATTCCACACAGGTGGGCAGGGGCTGCTCAAGGCTGAAAGAAGCCTGGCTCCTCCTGCGTGGGAAGCTCACCCCAGTGAGAACCGAACTGGGGCCACATCCCCAGTCCAGCATATGGGTCTGCATGGGTTAGGGCTGGGACCAAGACTCGATCCTTGGACCCCAGGGCTGCAAAGCGAGTACTTAGCCCGCTGAGCCATCCTGGCTTCCCCTCAACTGGTTTTATTCCCTCATAGCTAATTAGCTACTTCAGAGAAAGTTGGAAATTTTACATTTTATTGTATAGAATTTATGTGCAAATTTTATTAAAATATAGACGTCACTTTTCTAGAAACTAATAAAGTTAATTTACCCTTGGATAAACCAAAAACAAAGCAAATAAACCAAAGAACAAAAAAATTACCTCATATTATGTTCTTCAGGCTAATCTCAACATTTGTAAATACTGGGGCCAGGATCAGACTAGCAGAGAAATTAAGGACAGTTCCTATTCACAAGGAATTTACAATCTGGTTTATTTATATTTTTTAATTGAAATTGTTACTGATAATACCACATTTTTCCATGTAGAAGACAATACTTTTGTCTAAAATTGTTAGACCAAAAATTGGGGGTAGTCTTATACATGGAAATAACCCATGTATTGGTTTCTCTTCGTGTTGTGTTAGATAAGTAGGGGTCATTTTATACATGGAGATGTCTTATACATGGAAAAATATGGTAACTATAGATCAGGGATGTCTTATCTTTTGGCTTCCCAGGGCCACATTGGAAGAAGAATTGTCTTGGGCCACACATAAAATATACTAACACTAATGATAGCTGATGAGCTAAAAAAAAAAAAATTGCAAACAAATCTCATGTTTTAAGAAAGTTTACAAATTTGTGTTGGGCCGCATTTAAAGCCATTCTGGGCCACATGCGGCCTGTGGGCTGTGGATGGACAAACTTGCTATAGATTCACATGCAGTTTGTAAGGAATACTACAGAGAAACTAGGTATACTATAGCTTGTTTCCCTTAATGGTAACATTTTGTAAAACTATAATAAACTTGGCACAAAGAGGACATTAACATTGATACAGTCTACTGATCTTATTTAGATTGCCTCATTTTTACTTACACTCAATGTGTATGTGTATTTAGTTCTATGTAATTTTGAAGATTTATTTTTATTGTTTTTGACAGAGAGAGAGAGATACAGAGACAGAGAGAAGGGGAGGGCCCAGAACAGTCTCCATAGTTGCTCATCATTGCTTTTTCCATAGTTTCATTCCACAGGTGGGCGGGGCTGCACAGGGCAGGAACTGGGGCAGGGTCTCGCCCTGGTGATAACTGAACTGGGGGCACTCCCCAGTTCAGCACATGGGTCTGCACAGACCAGGGCCGGGATTATATCCTCGGTCCCCGGGGCTGCAAAGTGAGCGCTTAACCCACTAAGCCATCCTGGTTTCCCCTATGTAATTTTATCACATGTATGGGTTGGTTTATTCACTCACCATCATAGTAAAGATACTGAACGATTCCATCACCATAATGATTCTTTTTTGTTGCCCTTTTAACACAACACCCACCTCCTAATCAACCTCATTCCCCAATCCTTGACAACCAATAATCTTATTTCAATTTTTTTGTCATTTCAAAAAAGTGTTATATCTAATGGAATCATATAATATATAACCCTTTGGAATTGGCTTTTTTTATTCAGCATAATTCCCTGGAGGTTTCATTCAGTTGTCACATGCATGAATAGCTATTTCCTTTTAATTGCTGAATAATATGCCAGTGATAGGACCCTTTCCACTGTTTGGCTCTTACAAATAATGCTATAATGAACATTCATGTACATGTTTTTGTGTGAACATATATTTTCATTGTCTGGGATAAATGCCCCAATGTGCAATTGTGGGTTATGTGGCAACTGCATGTTTAGTTTTGTAACAAGCTGCCAAAGTGTTCTTCAGAATAGCTGTACCATTTTACTTTTCTACCAGCAATTTATGAGTGATCAGTAACTCCATATTCTTTTTTTAAAGATTTATTTTTATTGTTTTTTGACAGAGACAGACAGAAGGGGGAGGGCCCAGAGCATTCTCCATATTGACAGCTTTAGTTTTCCACATAGTTTTACTCCACAGGTGGGCACAGGGCTGCACAGGGCAGAAACTGGGCCAGGAGCCTCCCACATAGGCCCTGACAAGAACTGAACTGGGGGCACACCCCAGTTCAGCATATGGGTCCACATGGGCCGGGCCCTGGATTCGATCCTCGGTCTCCAGGGCTGCAACGCTAGCACTTAACCCGCTGAGCCAAACCAGCTTCCCCAAGTAACTCCATATTCTTGACAGTACTTGGTGCTTGTCGCTTTTTAATTTTGTCATTTTGATAGATGTGTAGTGATGTCTCATTGTGGTATAATTTGCATTTTCTTGATGGCTAAGGATGTTAAATATCTTTTCATGTGCATATTTGCCATCTGTATGTCCTCTAAAGTGAAATCTCTATTTCTTTTGCCCAGTTCTAATGAAAATTCATGATGGTTGTTGTTTTTTTAAAGACTTACTTGTTTTGTAGTTAGGCATCATTTGGTGCCTCACTCCTTAGAGAGTAAAAAGCAACCTTCATAGTTTAGTACCGCATTTTTCGGTCCATAAGATGCACTTTTCCCCCCCAAAAAAGTGGAGGGAAAAGTGTGTGCGTCTTATGGAGCGAATACTGCAAAGAAGAGTGCACGTTGGGGACCTTAATGATGCCATGGGGAAGCCTGCAGCCAGATCAGAAAGCAGGGACTGCATGGAAGGAGAGCTGGTCCAGGCAGGTCAGGTGCGTCTTATGGAGTGAAAAATACGGTATTTAAGACTTTTTGTGGTCTGTTCCCAGTTGGCCTTTCTAATGTCATGATCTTACCTACCTATATAAAACTGACATTCCTAAACACCTGATTTCTTTTCATAGGTTTGTTCTACTACCTGACATACCCTTTTCCCCAGACAGATTATCTCATCCTTCTAGACCTAACTCAAATGTTACCTTTTGTAGAAATCTCCCCTTCCAGTGTAGGAAAGGTAACAAAATACCCCTCCCTCCACCTATTTACTCATCACTTACTCAGTTTTGGTTTTCTTTCTAACACTTCCTATTCCTGTCAGTATATAATCTATT
>PVKE010005293.1:0-51935 GCA_004027555.1 Craseonycteris thonglongyai
CTGCATCCAGCCAGCAGAGGCTACAGAGACACAGATGTGGCTAACTGCCCACCACCTAAAGTTCCCCAGGCTGCCCTGGGCCATCTGCTGCAGTAAAAGGCTTTTGCAGCCTGTGGGGCACGGCCAACCTCTCAGTAGCCAAGAATGCCCCAGCGATGAAGTACTAGCTGTGCAAGGCAGAGAGAGAGAGAGAGCATCACCGAAGTGGTACACTTGCACAGATTTTACGAGACCAACGTGTTCTCAGATTAGGCCTTGGGGGGAGGGCTGAAGATAGAAAAGATGGCACCATTCTGTAGGCTACAGTGAGGTAATCTCCACCTTCTAGATATCTCCTTGAAGCTACACAACCATATATCTCTGCATCCCTGAATTTTCTGCCCCTCAACAAAGCCCAGGTGAATGTACGCAAGTGAATGAGTCTGTGTGTGGTCACTTTAGAAAAAATGTCTTATCTTACCAGGACTGACAGAATGCTCACTGCTATTTACTGTTAGATGTTGTGAAAAAATTTTTTCTGAGCAAGGAGCCCTGGGCTGGGAGGCAGGTATAAAACTGGGATCCCTCCCTCTTCTGGAGGGGCAGGGTGAGGGGGGATGCTGTTCCACTGAGGCATCCCTCCCAGTTCTCAACCACTACCTGTGGGTTTGGGGTCAGCTTCTTTTACATCTTGTCTCCTCCTATTAGTTTCAAAATAGCCTCTTTTTTTATATCCTTAGTTATAGGGATTCTGTTCAGCTAGTCTTCAAATGATTCTTAATATTGATTGTTCTATAGTTTATTGTTATTTTGGTGTGATCCTAAAAGGCAGTAGGCGTAGCATATATCTGCTACCTTAGATCTTCTCCCTGATATTAATCTTAATATTTTCCTTGCCTATCCCAGACATTTTTCTTCTTGGTAGTCTTTTTATCACCACCAATTGGTCAACCTAATTTTTAATTTAACGCAAGTCTGAATTTTTTCCTACACTATGATATAAATTACAAAGGAACTTTGGCCAAATAGAATGTCATGAACAACAACAACAAAACCTATAAAAAGTGAGAAATGTATTCAAATATTTTATAATTTTTACCTCTTTTACACATATATCAACACAGATAGAATACATTTATGAAGAGGATTGATTATCCATGTTAAGATAGATGTTATCGAGCATATCCAACTTTCTAAAAAACCAAGATCTGAAAAAGACTCAGCTAGCTTTCAGTTCAATTTATTTCAGAGAGAAAAGTAGCTTTTCCTTTATTTTTGTCATTTCTTTTAAGATGTAAAATATAAAATGTTAAATATGACCAAATTGAGAATCTAATATCCACTCTATCACTAGTATTCTTCTAAGCCCATTTATTTTTTATTAAAAGAGAGTTATCACAACCTTCTTTTCTGAGAATCTTCAGTCATAGTTCTTTTGACATTTTTCCAAGCATTCACCCATCCTGTGTCTATTTCTCTGTGTGTACTCAAATTTTGCAAATACCCAACAAATTTATTTTAAAAAATAATAATAAATAATGCAATTCAGCTTTGTCTAAGTATATGACACAAAAACAATTTTTTCAATTTATTTTTGCATAGTTAGTTCATAGGGCATAAATTATAGATAGTATTTGTTTTAATACTGTCTATTAGACTTTGAGGCACAAAAGTTAATCTCTTGGGTTCTCAGTTTCTTTATAAGATAACTAATTTATACTGCTATCTATTGTATGTGGCTATTAAAGAATTGTATCAAATGATGAATGCAAGGAACATTTTGCCATAATTAAAGAAGCTTTGTTTGCCTGCTAACTGTTATTAAATTTGATTTTCTTATCTTTCACTGTTAGTAACTGTCACTTGAAGAGAACACAATATAGGAGATTCCAGTTAAATTTAATTTTGTTGCACTAGACTTAATCATTCTTTTCTGTCTAGATATTTTGTGATATGGAGCTAACACAGTTACGCTAGAATTATCTTTTATCTACTTTGGCAAATACTGATATTTATCTATGTAACTAATAACATTGCTAAGTAGGAACTGAGGACATAACACTATGGCTAAAGATCACTTTACAATTTGACAATAATATAATAGACTCTCAGTTAACCAGCACTCACAGGGATTGGTAAATGCTGGATAACTGTAAGTAGACTCTCTGTTAATTGGAACTCAAGCCACCAGCCAAACCTCAATCAACCGACAAAATTTCTTTTGCTGGTTGGTTGAGGTTTGGCTGGTGGCTTGAGTTCCGGTTAATGGAAAAGCTACTGCACATTGTTTCTGGTAGCACTACTGATTTGTTTTCTTGACCATATTTCTTTATTTGTTGGCTTAGATGTTATTATTTAAAACAAACAAACAAAATAGAATATTGAGTATTATAAAAGAAGAAAAAGAAACAAGAAATAAAATAAGTTTGTTGTTTTTTATAATTCTGTGACTGAAAAAAAATAGAAATAGGATTAATATGTAGAAATTTTAGAGAAATCACTTATTTGGGGGAGAGCATTATTATTCAGTAATTTGGGAGGATTAAGATACTAATATTTTAAACTGTGAGGGGGACAAGCATGGAAGCGCATAATTTCAGCTCAAACATGTAAAGTGCCTAGAAATCATCAGTTTAATCTTAGTAAGAAGAAAAGTCAGGAAACATTAAAATTCAATGATTTTTCTTACACCCATTCAAGAATTAAAATTGTAGGGCAAACTGCCACACAAAATCTAGAGACTCCAGTCAGTGAAAGATTCAATGCTGAAATTTTCTTAGTAAAATTAACATAAGGAAAGTCTAATTTTAAAGATATTACACATCACAACCAAGATCTAGTGCATTAATGCAGTTTGTTTCAATGTTTAAAATGAAATGAATGTAACCCAGTATATCCATAGGCTAAAGAAGAAAACTCATATAAACAGATTAATTAAAGCAAAGAAGTGTTTGACAAAATCCAATCCTTATTCATGATTAAAACTCTCTGCAAAATAGAAATAAAGGTTAATTCTCTCAACTTGATAAAGGGTATCTACCAAAAACTTATAGCTACCATCATACTTTGACAGACAGGAGAATATTTTCTAAATTATATTTTTTTTTAAAGAAGAAGAAAATGTAAGGATCTTTTCTTACACTATTTCTAATCAACATCCATCTGAAGTCTTAGAAAGGATACAGATAAGAAAAAGAGAAATTATAACTTTGCCAATGACATGAGTTTTCTATGTAAAAAACTCCCAAAAATTCACCCAAATATCTGAAACTAGTGAGTCAGTAAAGAAATTTATATCATACAAAATCAACATACAAGTCTTTTATTTTCTCTCACATATGCCAGGATTAAACAATCTAAATTTTAAAATGTCATATAAAATACCAATACAAATACTAAGGCATAAATCTAAAAAAAAATAATATATACAGAATATGTATGTAGAAATGTATAAAACACAGATGAAAGTAGTAAAGAATTCTAAGTAATCTGAGACATAGACCATGTTTATGCATTAGAGGACTCAATATTATAAATATAAATATTTCACAATTTGATTAATACATTGAACTCAATACTAATCAAAATCCCAGTGACCTATTTCAAAGGCTTCTACAAATTGATTTCAAAATGTATGAAGAAGACAAGCAACCTATAATTGCTAATGTAATAGTGGAAAAGAACAAAATTAAAGGACTCACAATACCAGACCTCAAGACTTAATGCAAAGTTGAGGTGTATAAATAATAAATAAGGAAATAACAAAATAACAGATACCTAGATCAATTGAACAGAATACAAAGCCAAAATATAAAATTGTAATGATAAATAATAACATAAACTTGTCAAAATTTATAGAATATTACCAAACAAAAATTGAACTTTAATATATGAAAGTTGTTAGGAGATTGAGGTACCACAGGGTAGACTGCAGACTTGACAGATGAGCCTAAATGTTTTACAAATGTATGAAACAACATCACTGAAAGGCATGAGAAAAGAAAATGCTGATGTCAGTAACTTTAAAAATGAATACAGTCTGTAAGAGTAAGAAAAAATAAAACTGAATATAAGCACTGTATTCTAGTTGATAAAATTTATTTTCATGAGAGTATAGGTAAAGAATTCTAAAAATACTATTCATGTGCCCTGGAATTGAACAGTTAAGTAAGAGAATCAGAGGTGACTGTCCAGTTTTGTCACTGTTGAAGTCTAAGGTTACAGACAAACAAGAGAATAAGCCATAAATAATGCATGTGCTAAAGAATTAGAAGTTAAGACATCATTATGAATCTGTATTTAATTTATCATCAGTACAGATGGAGATACACACACATATTAAATAGATGATAGATTATAGATAAATAGATGGATAAATAGATATATGATAAATGATAGATTAGATTATGATAGATATAGCTAAATAGCTAGATAATAGAGAAAGAAAAAAACAAACAAACAGAAAAACAAAGAAAAAAAAACAAAGAAAGATAAATATCAATAATGGATATATGCCTGGATTGGTGTACACACATATTTTATCTTTTTTATTTCAGTTGAGAGAACACAGAACCAATGGCCCATAGAAATAATGAGCACGTCTATTTTTCAGATCTTTGTTTCTAATACCTTTCGTCAATTAAAGAAGCCAAGCCTGCTTGAAGAAATAGCTGATTCTGAGATTATATATATATTTCTCAGAATATATATATATATATATATATATATATATATATATATATATACACACACCCACACACATACATACACAAGGTGAGCCTGGGACACTTTATAGTAACAGAATATAAGAACATGGTTAAAAACAAAATGCACACACAAGTGGGGTATATAGGGACAAGGAATCCAACTTAAGGAACTCCCATTTATCAAAGCTTGAACAATCAATAAAAAAGGTATAATAAAAAGATATTTCGAATTATAAGTTAAAATGTAAATTAATACTTATAAGTTTATTCTTATATAACTAAGTGATTGTATAAACAAATATTGAGAAGAGACAAATATTTTTATAGATTTATTGTTTTTGACAGAGACAGAGGGAGACAGAGAGAGACAGAGAGAAGGGGGAGGACCCAGAGCAGTCTCTATAGTTGTTTGTTATCAGTTACTTTTTTTTCATTCCACATGGGTAGGGGCTGCTCAGGTCAGGAACTGGGCTGAGGGTCTCCCCAATGGGAGGCATGTCCCCTTCAAGTCACAAGGGGCTAAATCAGGTGGCAAGAACTGAACTGGGGGCCTGCCATGTGGGAAGCTTGCCCCTGTTCAGCATATGGGTCCACATGGGCCAGAACTGGATTTGATCCTCAGTCCCCAGTGCAGCAAAGCGTGTGCTCAACCTGCTGAACCATCCTGATTTCCACAAGATGAATATTTTGTTCAAAAGAATTGTAGGGGAAGCGGGGATGGCTCAGCAGGTTCAATGCTTGCTTTGCAGCCCCGGGGACCAAGAATCAGGGACCCATATAGGACCCAGTTCTGTCCCATATGGACCCACATGCTGAACTTGGGTATGCTTCCCACGCAGGAGGCCCCCAATTTGGTCCTTGCCCTCTGGTTCGGCCCCTGGTTTGAGGCAGCATATCTCTCATGGAGGCCCCCAGCCTAGTTCCCTCTCTGCACAGCCCCTGCCCATCTGTATGGAACAAAACGATGTCTAAAACTGATGATGTACAACTGTGGAGACTGCTCTGGGCATTCCCCCTTCTCTCTGCCTCTGTCTCTCTCTGTCTCTGTCAAAAACAGTAAAATAAATCTTTAAAAAATTGTAAATAATTTATTTAAATATTTTACACTCATAATGGTTTTGCTTGACTCTCAACTACTTATATGTGGGTTGTGCATAGTTACTTTCTTTCAAAGACTAGAGTATACAAGTAGAAGAGAGGTAAAAGTAACTTTACTGTGTTGAAACTTCACTTATATTTAGTTAGGTATCAAGATTAACTTCAATAGTGATTACATGCCAATAGTATGAACCCTAGATATGATGACATGAAAATGGTGCTGTAACTCTGTGATCTCCTTGTCAAAATCCATTAAACCATAAGAAAAACAGAAAATATTTTGAGAAGGATGCCCTACCATATATCTGAGAGCTTTTCTCAAAGCTGTCAATATCATCAAAAACAAAGAATGTCTGAGAACATGTCACTGTCAATAGGAGCCAAAGGAGAGATAAAAACTAAAATTAACATGGTAATCTGGGTGGGATTCTAAAAACAAATAATGATAACATTCAGTTAAAAGCTAAAGAAATATAATTAAAGTATGGACTGTAGTTAATAATAACAATGTATTAAAGTTAATTAATTATGTCAAATATAGTACACTAAGATAAAATCAGTAATAAGAGATATTGGGTATAGTTCTGTGGGACTTTGTATAGATTCACAACTTTTCTACATATCTAAATCTATTCTAAAATAAAATACTTATTTAAAAATTAAATAACAGGAATGCCAGGATGGCTCCGCAGGTTAAATGCTCACCTTGCAGCCCTAGGGGGCAGGACTCGATCCTCTGCTGACCCATATACTAAACTAGGGTATGTTTCCTATGTGTGAAGCCTCCAGTTCAGGTCTCACCAAGGTGAGCTTCCCACATGGGAGGCTCCCAGCTTGCAGGTTGTGCTGCTCATGTGGAAGGCCCCTGGCCCTGTTTGTCCCCTGCAAAACCCCGCACCCACCTACATGGAATGAATTTATGTCAAAAACTAATGACATACAACTATGGAGACTGCTCTGGGCCCTCCCCCTTCTCTCTGTTTCTCTCTGTCTATGTCTCTCTCTCCCGCTCTGTCAAAAATAATGAACTAAATATTTAAAAATTAAATAACAAAAAATACAAAAGCACACCTTAGCTGCTTCTCTCAGACCGAGTTATTCAACACACGTGACTCTCACTCCTGAAACTGCGTTATAACTAAAATGTAAAAAGAGAAAAGAATCAATCAATAACAGCATTTTTTTTTTCAAATGATAAATTAGATGGAGCATATTTATTGGCTCAAATTCATGGAAAGCTACTGTTTAATGAAAGCTTTGAGGGTGTGCGAGAGAAGCTATAATACAATCTTTACACTGACACTCTAAAGTACTCTAGGTTCTGATTTAGTAAATATAAATTTGTGCAAGGGTAAATGTTAGTATTGAAAACAGAGTTCGCTTTTAATTTCTTTCTTCCCCTCATTCATTATGCAGAATTGAGGCCATTAAGATTTATATTAAGAAAAAATAACTCATTCTTCTTTAAAGCAATTGATTAAAGAATGTGGATAAATTTAAAATTCTATTTGTGGTGTTTATTTACTTAAAAAAAACAAAAACAAATAAAATGTTTTCTCGTTCTGGCACTGAAAAAGTCCACTTCCTTACAGAAGCCTCTCAGGTAAGGTATCAATGATACCAATTATAATAAATTAAAGTCTAGGAATCAACATATCTCATCCTATCATGTATTGAGCTCCTGGTCAATTTTTGACCTACAATAAGTGACTAATGACTATTATGAATTTTTAGCTTTACTGTCTGACTTTCATGGGGGAAATGATAAAACTGCATTCTTTGGACTTTTCTGTGGTTGAATGGTCCTTCTAACTAATTGGAAACAATGGACACCAATGTCAGGTTGGAACATTTAACGGTTGACAGAAGAGTCTCCAATGTAATTTCTTTCTGCCTTGATGACCAATAAAAACTCAAAGGTGATAGCTGTGCCAACTTAAGTCCCAAGTCCCAAAGTGAGGGCAATTAGAATACAACACAGATCTAAATCACAGATGGAAATTCAACATGAGCAAAAAATAATCCTTTGTGTCAAGCCTCTAAAATAAACTTACTTCCATTGATGCACTTCCTATTGGAAATATATATTGAGAAATATTTCTACTGATCAAATAGCACAGGTAACTCAGCCAATTATCCATTTCTTTTTTCTTAAATATAAGTATTAATGATAATAATTAAATAGCTGTAAAAACAAAAACAGATCATTTCTAAAATAAAGAACTTACATGATTTCATAAAACCTGTAAGAAATGAATGGAAAAATAATAAATACAAATAAAACAAATAAAAATCCCTAACAAATATAAGAAATTATATCCTTAAAATATAACGAAAATGATGCTATAAAAGGAATACAGAGAATATATGAGTCTTTGGAGATTGAAACAATGATCCCTACCAACAACAAAAAATACTGGAAACCCTGAAAATATATTCAGATAATTTTACAGACTGTGTAGCAAAGATGGCAAAGAAATACAAAATGTGAGAGGAAAGTCAAGAGACACACAGGATCAACCGGCATTTGAGCATTATAATAATATGAAGCAATCTTTTTTACATTAAAATTGCATTTCAAATTTAATTTTTATGCTCTTTCATTTTATCAACTTTTATTTTGCTTTCCATTATTGACATTAAGAGATTTTTCTATTACTTTTTTTTTCTTTTTCATTTTTAATAATATATATCCACTTAGTTTAGAAAACATGTTTCCATGTTTCCAAAACATGAGCTAACTTGACCTCCAGGAAATTGAACATCAAAACACTCACGATTTTTTCTTTCTTCCTTTAAGTAGTTTAGAAATGATACCAAATTTGAAAAGTAGGGGGAAAAAAAAAAGACAAAGAAGAAAATCCAAGATAAAAATGGTGTTCTCTTTAGATTACTAAATTACAATTACATAAAATCTACTTGGTTAATAAAATTACCAAATATAATGATTTAGCAAATTCAAAATAAAGACTGCTTTCTTTATTTGTTTAAAGATCTATTTTTGGGGGGTCAAGATGTTAACAGAAGGAAAGAGAGAGACGTAAGGGGAGAGGGCCCAGAGCAGGCTCCATAGTTGTACATCATTAGTTGTGACATGGTTTCATTCCACACAGGTGGATGTGGGGCCCTGCAAGGCAAAAACTGAACCTGGGGCCTTCTGCATAGGAGGCCAGAACCTTTGCCACCATCCCGGTGGTTACTTGTTGTGCCTCCATTCAGAATATGGGGCTTGCATGGGCTGAGGCCAGGAAATGAACCCCAGACCTCATGACTGCATGGCAAGCGGTCAACAACTGAGCTATTCCATCATCCCAAAACAAAGGTTTTATGGAAAGAAATATATGTACCTGAGAAATGAGCCCAACACTATCACATCTCTATTACTTTTATCTAAATTAAATCTTTTATGCTTAAACGAGTAGTTGTAAATTTAAAATGCATTTTCTACAAGTGAATTATCTCTGAGAATGAATGTTCTCTCTGATATAAATTCTAATCCTAGAAATTATGAAAATGGTGACATAATTGTAACACTAGTGGCTATAATATGGATGCTATGTTGTATGCATTTTAATATTGAAAGATATATTTACCTGCCATTTGTGCCATGGTATAATATTAATATCTTTAATATTAGTCTTGGCAGGTACTAGAAGGCTCATTGAGATTTTCTGTGGTTTTATGACCCATGGTGACAACTGTGACTTCTTTGTAGCATTCTGATGGTTGTCATATGAGAATTACCTTAAATCATTTCAGAAGCTGCTGACATGGAACACTAGTCTGATGAATAACCTGAGCTTCATTATTCCCATCAGAGGTAAGCAGTAAATGCTACAGGAAATTATTGGAGGAAGACACAGTGAGGAAGAGACAGAAAAAGTAATGTGCATTACATGTAGACTGACAAAATGTGTTGCTTACAGTTCCAAGCTGAGCTGAAAATAGCAGTGAGGAAAAAAATATCTCATCAATATTCAAATAACTAATCATATAACCAACTTGGCAGGCCATTTATAAGTAAGTATTAGGGAAAGCCAGGATGGCTCAGTGGGTTAAGTGCTCGCTTTGAAGCCCCGAGGACCGAGGATCGAATCCCAGCTCCGGCCCAGGCGGACCCACATGCTGAACTAGGGTGTGCTTCCCGAATGCGGTGAGACTCCCAGTTCAGTTCAAAAAATAAAAATAAATAAATAAATATAAGTAAATATTATAGAACAAATTATAGAGCAGAACTGTAAGCTATGGAGGCCATTCTGCTCTCACTTTCACTCTTCATATATCATATTTACATAACACAAAATAAAGGAAGTAAAATCATGTACCTGTTTCACAGCTTTATACCAGTGATTCTCAAAGTGTGGTCCTCAGAAGTGGTACTAGAGGTGAGAAATCATTAGGAGTGCAAATTTTCAGACCTCATTCTCTAGTCTTACTGAATCAGAAACTAAGTTGGGCTCAGCAAACTGTTTTAACAATCCACCTAGATTATTCTGATGCAAAATAAAATTTGAGACCACTGCCTTCTACAATCAATATTTAGTCTTAAGATTCCCAAACATGCAATAGCTATGTGCATACATCTTTAATTTTTATAAAGAATTTGTATAATGTAATTACTTTATAAGAAGAGAAAATAAGAGTGGCAAGATTAAACTAATCTGACTTCATGGATATACACAAACATACACATATATGTTGTGCTTCTAGAAAATGTTTTAGCAATATAGTTATTATACTAGAAATGTGATTATAGAGCCATAGATTGAAACATTACTTAGAAAATACATACTATGTTTAAAGTAGGTTAACTCTGCATAATCAAGATGATGATCCATTCAATAAAATGTGTTACATGTGTTTATCCAATTTGAAATTTAGCATTTCTGATAATAAAAAAAATTACTACTTTGTAATGCAGATCAGTCTATTGTTAGCCAATGCTCCTATAATGGGGTTGGAAAAAAGTCAGATACATTACAAAACACAAGCAGAGTTTTAAAATTGTCTAAGAAAGTGTGGAAGGAATGGAAAATAGATAAAGAAAACAAAATTCAGAGGAGAATGATTCTTAGGTGAGCAGAGAACTGCCAGCAAACATCTTTCCTTAGGGCAATTGATGATTCTGGGTGGAGAATTCCAGTCCAACAGTGAAGAAAGACCAATAGAGCTTTTGGTGGTTCTTGTAAAAAAAAATCAGAAAATGAAAGTGCCTGAAATGTTGGGTCTGTTTTCCCATAGGATAACACTAAGTTCTGAACATAGTAGAGAACAGAAAACTAAGCTAGAAGCTTCTACAAGGCAAAGTAAATTTTTCTGCCATGTTTCAGTGTTCAATGAGTAAATTCTGATGGATGTGGGGAATCATTAGGGGAGCAGAATACAAAGGGAATTTCTCTCAAATACTGGCTGTCCACTACTGCTGAGCTTTCTTCAGGTGAACAGAAAGTTATCTAGGAACATTAGGAAAGAGATTTCATATAGTTAATTCAAAGCTTATAAAACAGTTGAAAGAGCTGTAATAATAAAGGTTGAAAATGTACCTGATAGTTAAGAAAATTGCTAGGATCTGCCTTCAATAATTTGTGCTGCTTTTAGCACAAAAATGTGTAATTCCAGTAAGATGATGCAAAGGATGCTGGTAAAACCTACTTCTACCCTGTGTCAAAGCCCATTTGCCTGATTATCACTGCTGAAACTAGAATGGTTTCTCCTCATTCACTACATTCCACATTATACATATATGACTTGTTGGTTAAGTCTCAAGCTGTAAATATGCCTGCAAAATGGCCTCAAAAATTTAGTGTCTAGGCTTGCCCTGTGATACTGGGGAGAGCCTAGAAAGGAACAAGAGTAATGAAATGTCAAGACTGGTATTATCTACCTCTAAGAATAGTTTTTATTCTTATACATTCTTCTAAACCACTTATATAGCACCTTACTTCTGCCTAATAAAATGTAATTATCCTGTTTACAAATTAAGACACTCATCTTTTCTCCAAGAGGAAAGGCACATAGTACCATTCATCAATACATTATCTAGTCATCCCTGTAACTTGTATACATGTTCAGATGATGTAATTCTTCTATTGTGGCCATGATTCCACTTGGATACAATATCATCTAATGACCAAATAAATGTATAAGAATACATTTTATATAATTTATATGTAATATGAGTATATATGCAATCATTGCTAATATTCTTTATATGAAATATTAGAGATAGAAGACAAAAAGATTAATGAACACAAGTATGTTTATAACAAAGCAAAGCAAACTGCATATTTGTTGTAGACCTCATTTCTGTAATTGATTTTTTTATTGTTAAATTTATTGGGGTGATATTTGTTGGTAACAATTACATAGTTTCCAAGTGTACAACTCTACATTACATCATTTATGTGTTGCATTATGTGCTCAGCACCATTTTTTTAAATTTATTTTATTGTTTTGACAGAGAGAGAGAGAAATGGGAGGGCCCAGAGCAGTCACCATACTTGTACATCATTAGTTTTCAACATAGTTTCATTCTATACATGTGGGCCTGGGGCCGCCCAGGGTGGGAACTACGCCAGGGCCTCCTGCATGGGAGACACACCCCTGTAAGATGGTGTCCTCCCTCATGAGAAGCACACCCCAGCTCAGCATATAGATCCATATGGACTGAGACTTGATCCTTGGACCCCGTGTCTGCAAGGTGAGTGCTCAACTCACTGAGTCATCATGGCTTTCCCTGTAATTGTTTATAAGGTATTTATACCTTCCCTTACTTGTAACTTCTACTACTCAATCCACATAGCCTTTCTCCTTGATCAAAAACACCTGGATGTGTTTCTTTGCCTGGCAGGGCAATCTAAGTTTATTTTTGAATAGTGTGAGTAAGCCCTTAACGATTCTGCTTGTGTTTTGGTTTGCCAATTATTTTTACCATTTGACAGGGATAAATAGTTCCTGAGAACAGATGCATGGAAAGTAAAAATTTTTGAAACTTTTTATTTCTCATCCTTGGCAGCACCCATGCATCAGGAAGCTGAGAGGCTTGTGAAGTACCAAAGGGTCGGTAGTCTTCCCAATCATAGAATCCTACTGCTTGAACTCTAGCAATATCTAGCTGCTGTTAGATGAGGACTGACCAGCCATCTAGTGAGACTCAGGAAACACCATCCTCTTCTTCCCCAATCACTATCGTGTTGTCCTTAAGAGCACCTAATTAATGATGCTGAAAGCTTTTTTAAATACAATTTTTAGTAGCCTTGCATATTTAAAGTTGTTGATCATACATAATTGTTTGATAACCAGGAAAAACCATGACACTTGCACTTTCTTTTTTTGAAGTACCTTTTTTTTTAAGTACCCTGATACTTAGTGGCTAGGTAGCCTCATCAACATCCAAAACTCAGTCCACCTACTCATTTACTTCTTAACTTTGGTGACCTAGAATTGTAGACACACTTCAGCAACATCCAGTGTGCTTGCATATTAGTTAGTGCTTACATGGTTCAAGTCCAGATTCTCTAAGACTAGTTTTTAATTTGACCCATACCCTCAGGAGAGCTATCTCTGTACTACTTTCCACCTGAATTCCTTTACGTCTCAAAGCTCTGCTTATATCCACTGCTGCTGGTAGAGTCAGTAGTGGGCAACTAATTGGAGTTAGTAACAGGTGGGAAAAAAATCACATTGATGTTGACGTTGTACTAAAACTGCTTTGTTTCTATATATTTTGAATATTTATTAAAAATAAAATGTATTATGTCCAAGTAATTGAATATCTATAAAATGTGTCAGATGATTCCGTGCAGAAAAATAGCCACACAGTGATTTTTTTTTTTTTTATTAAAAAAAATCATCCTACTTTACAATCCAAAATATTTTGGGCTGAATATAAATTTTTAAATAACTAAATACATAACTTTTTTTTTTCCTTTTTTGCTGGCTGAAGGAGAATTTTTATTACCTTTATGCACAGATAACTCAACAGTATATACTCAGCCCAGCTTTGTAGCCAGTTCTTTGGCCTTTGCCTTTTCCAGTTTGGCAGAGTGAGACATGGATTTTGGGCCCAGGATGTTGCCTCCCCAGACATGGTGGGTCTCGTCATATCTTTCTTTGTAATTGGTCCAGATACATTCCAGCGGCTTAGCCAGCATCCCTTAGTCTGTCGAGTTAACTTGTGTGAAGGCCTTCCCCCTTGATAATGCAGTAGGAAACCCCCATCTTAAGGCACAGGGTGGGCAGGAAGACAACCAGCTGGAAGGATTGTCATGTGCAATCACCACCAGCTGAGTCTTCTTGTTCTTCACCGAAGTGATTGAAGTATTAACCCATGCTTGAAAGACATGTAGCCTTGGTGGGGCATCCCCTTTGCTAGCAACTTTTTCCTCAGCCCAAGCCAACAACCTCTGCTTCTTCTCTTGCTTTGTCTCTGGTCTGTAGTTGTGGGCCAGATTTAGCAGTTCAGTAGCTGTCTGGCATTCCAAGGTCTGGGTGAACCAGGTAATTCAGGAGGCACTTTCAGGTGCTTATGTAGAATACTAGCTCTTCGCCTCAGCTGAATGTACTGGGGCCATTTGACAAAGCAGGTGAGATCCCTTTGGGGCTGGATCCCCTGTCCAATGCCAAAATCCTTTGGCCTTTTCTCAAAGAGGGAATTAACCATTTTCTTGGCCTCATCTTATTTATGACAGCAGGGGCCATTGCCACCTTCTTCCCCTTAGCCTTCTTTCCTTTGGGCATCTTGGACACAGAAGGAAAGAGACTGAATATAAGTATCTTATCTTAATTCAGGACAGTTATTTTCTGTAACTCCTTTCTATGATGGATTTCAAAATAAACTATTATAAAATATAGAAATAGAGATAAACATGAATTTGAGGTTTCACACTATCAGAATTGTTTTATTCTAAAATAATGAATAGTATATTAAAAAATTATTTTGATTGTTTTTGACACAGAGAGAGAGGAGAGAGATACAGAGACAGAGAGAGAACTGAACTGGGGGAACTCCTCAGTTCAGCACATGGGTCTGCATGGGCCAGTGCCAGGGCCATGATTCAATCCTTGGTCCCCGGTGCTGCAAAGTGAGCGCTTAACCCACTGAGCCATCCCGGCTTCCCCAGCATATTAAAATTTAAGAAATTTTAATCTTAACCAAAATGATAACTTCATAATTAAATATATTGGTTCGGTGAGTAAAATAATGGCAGGAAACTAAGGAAAGCTAAATTTCAAATTATGTACCATAGCATTTCCATTTAAATGTTAATATCTGTTGTTAAAATTAGAAGTGCTTAGTATTAAAAATGATCTGCACTCTAATTACATGACAATTTTTGCAATTTTATATTTTATTGTTATAATGCAATGTTACCTTCTTAGTGAGTAATAAGAGAATATCTTGTAAAAAGAGATGTGCCTTATTGAAGCTCTTTGTAAAACATTTTTATTAAAATATAGCCAACACACAATATTGTATTAGTTACAGGTATAACAATAGTTAGTCAACATTTATATACCTAAAGAAATGATCAATACGTTAAGTCCAGCAACCATCTGACACAGTACCACACTATTACAATATTATTGACTATATTCTCTATGCTGTACATTTCATCCCATAACTCATTTGTTTTAGATACAGAAATTTCGGGAGGTCGTGATAGCTCAACAGCTTGGGTGCTTGCCTTAAAACTGTAATGTCCAGGGATAGAATACTAGCCCTGGCCCATGCAAACCCATATGCTGAACTGAGGTGTGCTCCCCATATGGAAGGTCCCCAGTTTGGTTCCTGCCCCATGCAGCCCCACATCCATCTGCATGGAACAAAACTATGTCAAAACTAATGATGTACAGTTATGGAGGCTGCTCTGGGCCCTCTCCTCTTCGTCTCTGTCTTTCTCAAACAATAAAATGAATCCTTAATAAACAAAAGAAAAGAAATTTGAATCACTTATTCCTCTTCACCTTTTCCTCCTTTTTAATTTTTCAATTATAGTTGACATTCAGTATTATTTTATTTAGTTTCAGGTGTACAACATAGTTTTCAGATCACATTTGTCCAACCCACAGCCCTCAGGCCACGTGCAACTCAGAAAACTTTGAATGCCGCCCAACAAAAATTCATAAACTTTCTAAAAACATTATGAAATTTTTTTGCAATTATTTTTTTGAGCTCACCAGCTATTGTTAGTGTTAGTGTATTTTACATGTGGCCCAAGATAATTCTTCTTCCAATATAGCCCAAGGAAGCCAAAAGATTGAACACCCCTGGGTTAGATCTTTATATAATTGTAGAAATGATCCCCTTGAGTAGTCTACAACCCACCTAACATTATACATAAGTATTAACATATTATTGACTATATTATCTATGCTTTATTTTATATCCCCAATGACTATTTGGTAACTACAAATTTGTACTTCTTAATGCCTTAACCTTTTTCACCTTGCCCCTCAACCCTCTTTCATCTGTCACTATTATCAACCAGACACTATACATGTTTATTACAATATTATTGACTATATTCCTTATGCTATACCATACATCCAACTGCATGACTACTCTGTAACAACAAATTTATACTTCTTAATCTCTTCTGCTTTCTCACTCAGACCCCTAATCATCTGGCATCTATCAAAATGTTCCCTGTATCTATAAATTTCTTTCTCTTTTGTTTTATTTATTTTGTTGTTGTTGTTGTTGTTATCTAGATTCTACACATAAGCAAAGTCACTTTATATTTATCTTTCCCTGTCTGACATAGTCCATCTAGCATAACCTCTTTCAAGTCTATCCATGCTGCTACAGAAGGTAAAAAATCATTTTCTTTTATGGCCAAGTAATATTGCATTATACATTATATATGAGGTCTGACAATTAAATGTGTAAACTTGTAACCATGCACTTATATTGGCAGCACTGTACAAACAACTTGATAAGGTTTCATAGCATTGGAATATCAGTGTCTCACAGCTGTGGCTGTGTCGACATATGGGGGTGTCCTGCTGAGTGGTGTTCATTATTGTTGTCATGTGTCTGTGTGATATCATGGGAATGTCAGAGCCTAAATTAGAGCAATGAACAAACATCCAAATTCTCATTAAACTTGGCAAGAATGGAAGTGAAATCAGGAGTGTGTTAGTCTGAGTTGATTGGGAAAATGTCGTGAAGCAAATGGTGGTGTACAAATGGATTAAATATTTTTCAAAGGGAAGAGAACGTGCTACTGATGAAAAGAGGATCAGGGTGGCCAGTAATGAACAGAACTGACAAAAACATTGCAAAAATTTATTGAATTGTGCATCAAAATCATCAGCTGACTGTGAGAAGTATAGTGGACCAAGTAAATATCAATAGAGAAACAGAAAAATATTAACTGAAAATCTTGGCATGAGAAAGGTGTGTGCAAAAGTGGTCACAAATGAGCTCACCAATGAACAAAAGCAAAGGAGAGTCAAAGTTTGCCAAGACCTTTTGGAGAGGCAAGATGGTGTTTTGGACCATGTGATCACTGGTGATGAATCATGGGTGTATCAATATGACCCTGAAACAACATGTCCACGTACACAATGGAAGTCAGCCAATTCTCCACAACATATAAAGTTCCATCAGACCAATCAGGAGTCAAAAGGATGTTACTAACCTTTTTTGATATCAAAAGAATTCTTCATTATAAATTTGTACCAACTGGACAGTCAACTAAGTTGACAATGAAAGTGCTGAAAAAGCTATGTGAAAAAGTTAGATGAAAATGACCTGAACTTTTTGCCAGCAACTCATGACTTTTGCATTCCTACAATGTACCATCTCACAACACTATCTGTGAGGGAGTTTTTAGCCAGTAAACAAATAATTGTATTAGACCACTCTCCTTACTCACCTGATCTGGCCCCAGTGACTTTTTTGTTTACCTGAAGACAAAGGAAATATTGAAAGGGAGACATTTTGATGACATTCAGGACATCAAGGGTAATATGAAGATGGCCTGACAGCCTTTCCAGAAAAAGAGGTCCAAAATTGCTTTGAAAGGTAAACTTAGAGTAGGAGCTGGCTTTGTTGCACAGCTTCCCAAGGGGAGTACTTCAAAGGTGACTGTAGTGATATTCAGAAGCAAGGTATATAGCACTTTTTGTAGAATGAGTTCATGAACTTAATTGTCAGATCTTATAATGCATGTCCCAAAATTCACACAAGATTTGACTTTTGCATCATTTGTGTGGTAGAGTGTTGCCAACAAAAAAAAAGACAGCGTGACAGCTGACAGTTCAGGGTTATTAAAAATGGAGCGCTACACAAAAAAACAAAGCGTTTTCATTGTTGAGCAATATTTTAAAAATAATAATGGTTTGGCAACTACAGTTCACATGCTATACAGCCCGAGAAACAATTCAATTGCTGCATGAGTCATTTCCTGGTCGTGTAATTTCCCATTTTGGTGATCAGAATTGGCTGCCCAGATCATGTGATTTAACACCGTTGGACTTTTTTCTTTGGGGTTTTTTGAAGTCTAAGGTTTATGCCAACAAGCCCACAACCACCCAAGCCTTGAAGGAGGAAATTGAGCGCTGTATCAACAAAATTCAGCCATAGTTATGCAAAATGGTCATGGAAAATTTCAACAAAAGAGTGCATATGTGCCAGCAAAGCTGTGGAGGCCATTTACCCAATATCCTATTCCATACATAACCTTATACTGTATACTTTATGAATCAATAAAAAATTTACAATTTTTAATTATAAACCTGTGTTTTATATCAAAATTACTTCTTGCATGAATTTTGGGACACCCGTATATATGCCATACTCTTAATTCACTCATTCATTCACAAACACTCAGGCTACCTCCACATCTTGGCCATTGTAAGCAATGCTGCAATGAATATATGGATGTACATATCTCCCCAGAGTAGTGTTTAGGGTATCTTTGGATAAACACCCAGAAATGGAATTGCTGGGTCTTGTGTGTGTGCGTGTGTGTGTGTATGTGGTGTTATACCCTGTTTCTTTATCCAACTTCTGATTCTAAATGATACCTTTGCAGTAATCTTGGCCATAGGTCCTTGCTTTTTATTACTTAGAACCTTTCTTGTTAATACTTCTGGCTTGCAAAGTTTTTGTTGAGAAACAAACTGACAGTCTAATGGGAGTTCCCATGTAGGTAACTAATTGCTTTTCTCTTGTTTCTTTTAAGGTTTTCTCTGTCTTTAACCTTTGGCATTTTAATCATGATGTGTCTTGGAGTGGACCTCTTTTGGTACATCTTATTTAGGCTCTCTGTGCTTCAAGGGCTTATATAGTAATTTCCTTCACCAGATTAGGGAAGTTTTCACTCATTATTTCTTCAAACAGGTTTTCAATTCCTTGCTCTCACTCTTGTCTCTTTCTGATATCCCTATGATATGAATGTTGATATGCTTTATGTTATACCAGACCTCTTAAACTATCTTCATTGTTTAATTGTTTTGCTGTTCTGTTTTGGGGTTTTCTGTTACGTTGTCTTCTAAGTCACTGGCTTGAAACTTTGCTTCATCTAATCTATTGGTTATTCCATCCAATGTATTCTTCATCCAGTTATTACATTATTTATTTCTGACTGTTTCTTTTTTATGTTCACTATCTTCATTTTTATTTTTCCTATCTTTTTGCTTAAATTCTACCTCAGTTCACTGAGCATCCTGTAACTACTGTTTTGAACTCTGCATCTAGTAGATTGTTTATCTCCATTTTGTTCAGTTTTATTTCTCAAGCCTTGTTCTTTCTATTATTTGGAACACGTTTTTTCTGTCTCTCCATATTGACTGCTTCCCTGTGTTTGTTCCTACATATTAGGTAGAGCTGCTGTGTCTTGTTGTCTTGGTAGAATAGTCTTACGTAGTAGGTGACCTGTGGGACTCAGTGGTGCAGTCTTTTTCTTCCCCTCAGCCAGGTGCTCCAGGTGCATCTGTTGTGTAGGTTATGTGTGCTCTCCTATTGCAGTTGAGTCTTGCTTGCTGTTTGCACGTCATGGTAGAAATTAGTCCTCAAGCTGACCGGTTGTGAAGACTAGCTACGAGTACAGTGGAGGAGCTTTTATGCGGTAGATGATTCTATAGAGAAGGATTCACTTTAACAGGGCTCTGGTGCCTGTCCACTATGCCTTTTGGCCTTGTCATTCCCAGAGACAGCTGGGTCTGAAGCTGGCCACTGGGCATGCCAGGCTTGGGGCCTCCTACTGCAGGCCACGTTCAGCCACAGTCTATGTCCAGCCCAGGGCCATCTGGCATGAGCCACAAAGCAATTTTCAAATGGCTGCTACCTGTGCTAGACTTGGAAGTGCCTTGACAGCAAACTGAGGTCGGCTGTCAAGTTTGCATCAGATTTTAACTAAGGCTGTCAGCTATATATCTGAATCACAAATTTTTTTTTTTAGAAAAGTGTAAAATCACATTTCAAAAAAATTAGAAATAAATGAATATAAATAACTAGCATTTTGACATCTCAGATTGAGCATTAGCACAGATATAAGATGATCAATACAATGAGATATTGATGCATTTGTCAGATTTCAAGTACATGTTGTATCTCTTTGATGTTAGAAAACTGACAGTTGGAGAAATTTATTTGTTCTTGAAACCAGAAGAACTGAGTTCATTCAAATCCAGAACACATGCTAGCTTTGTGACCATGGGCAAACTGAGTATATGGGTATGTCTGAGGTTCTTCACAAAAATCTCTAAACCACAAGAATTCTACAAGACATGTATTCCTCTCAGAGTGGTTTGGAGAACCAAATGATATAATAATATCTAAAATAATTTGTCAAAATTACAAAGCACATTTTGGTATCCCAAGCACCATTTGGGATCCGTAGAGAAAGTGAAACTGTGTAGCATATGTGAGATGCAGCAGCAAGGGAGAAATATAGTCTGCTTGAAATCAAAGGTCATGTAGTTTAGCTCCATTAATTTGTGCTGTTCTTTGAAGTGAAGAGTGTCTGCCAATGAAGAGTAGTGAGATAAACCACTGACTTTGAAATAGACAATTCTGAAATTGATACAGTTTTCTTTTGTGTAATGGTAATTTGCTGGCAAAGCCTGCATTTGCTTACCGTATATGTGAAAGTTTGGGGTGGGGGAGTGCATGAAAGCTTGTGATGAATAGTGTTGAAGTGTATAAAGTAGTAGTAGAGTTTATAGCACATTGCATGGACTGAATAGATTTCAGTTATTGTTATATGCCTAGTTAATAAAAATGTGTGGAGATTATTCTAAGAAAATCAAAAATTAAAATAAGATCGTAAAAAATGATATATAACATTAAGATTAAGTGCATCACAATGCAAATATAACTAACAAAGCTCTGTTGTGCTATTTCTAAAAGAGGTGTTAGCAGAAACTTTAGTAGCTATAATAGTTACAAGTTGCAACAGTACTAATAGTAATAAAATTATTCCTAATTCAACAAAATTTATCATTATAATTTTGATCTAAGTAAAACATTTTCCTAATTCAGACTGGTCTTTTCCTGATTGGGTGATCTCTTCACATTTTCACTATAAAACTGTAAAATTAGTACCCTTCAATGATCCAGGTTTATCAAGTCTTACCTCATCCTCACTTTCATTCCTTGGCTATGATTGCAACCTCATGATCAAGCTACAGACTTGGCTCTTTGCCACACACAACATGCTCTCATTATCCAAAGAGGTTGGAAAGCAGTTTGTTCACAGTTCGAAGTGCCACAAAGTGCAGTCTTATAGTTTTTGCTCAAAAACATATTTTTAAAAAGAACATTCTAACGTTTCTCTTATTTTCTTGTTCTTATTTTTTTTTATTGTGTTCTCATTAAATATTGTGTAGAAAGAGAAGAGTACATATAAACAATGTGTAGGATATAAAGAACAATGAGTGAACACATGCTAAGTGCTTAACACAGCAATTGCTGAACAGTAAATGCTGAGAGAGGTAACTATCATTCGAATTTTAAAAAATTCTTAGAAGTAGCGTTTTTTAGACTGAAAAGCGTTAGACATATAAAATGACACAGATATATTTAACCATCCTCTGTTTTATTTATTCGGCTCCATTCTCTAAGAAAATTGCTATTCTGGTGTCAGTGTGATTTATCTATATGCAATTTTTATGTTGGAGTAGTTGATTTTTAAAATCAGTGCAAGCTTTATTAAATTTAGACTAAAACAAACATTACATTATAAACCAGAATAATCTTGAGACATAGATTCTGAGTGTGATTATAGTACTCAATAGCAATAATAAAAGAAGTAAAAATTAGATAGATTACATTTGTTATATATTGGCTATTATTCAGTTACTTCTAGGTGCTTTAATACATTTACTTCTCACAAGAATTTTGTGATAGAAGTTCTATGATTGTGCCCATTTTACTGAAATTGTAACAGAAAACCAGAGACGTTAAACACCTTGGCAAAGAATAGAGACTTAACTGAAACCCTGGAGTTATGATACCAAGACCTCATTCTAATCAGTAATCCATTCAGCTTCTCAATAAAACAAATACATTGAGAGGCTGTTTCATCAGTTGCCATTTACTATCTATTTCTCAATGCTATGTTCCAAGATTCTGATGTAAAATTTAATATAACAGGATTTTGAGATGCCACTATTTTATTGACTATAATTTGCTACTACTACATCTCACCTCAAATTTTAACAACTGTCCTCAAGAACCTCCTTGTAGTTGTCAGAAGTTAATTACACATCCTCCCCCAAGAAACAGAAACCCTCTGTTAGGCATTGTGTCAACTTCTTTTCCAGCATGAATATTTCTTATTTTCTCTATATCTGTTCCATTGATTCTTACCTAAGAAGTACCTGTAGTCCTCTCCTAAAACAAGGTTTTCAGTATGCTCAGAATTAAACCAGCCCCCAGATTTTAGGGGATGGACTTAGTTAGGCCCCTTTCTTCTCCAAAAACTGTCCATTCAGCCTCTTATCTAGGTCTTCTGCCTCCATTTAGAAGCCACAGTTCTCTCATGGACACATGACTATAAACTTAACCACTCTTCATAGTCAAGATTCCTGAAAGAAATAGACAATTTCTTTTCCTTTTGTTCATTAAAATGTTCGTGACCACATAACTGCTTTAAAACTGCCATTATGATAATTACCTAAATTATTTCATAAGAATTTAGTTATCAACCAAATACACACTACTTATTTTATTAATTTTACCTTATTTCTCATACCAACATAGAATTTTTATGTTTTAAACATTTTATAAACATTGACTAATGTAATCTTCATAACTTGTGAGGCATATATTATTACCGTCCCCTTTACAAATGAGGAAATACAGAGAAATTGACTTAATTAAAGTCACAGAGCTAGCATGTGATAGAATCAGAATTTGAATGCAGTCATCTAATTCCACTGTATCAATATACTTTCAGTTGCCTCTTAAATATTAGCCTTTTAGATTTGTTTCATAATATTTTAAATATAATAAAAAATACAGGTAAACTTAAATATTCCCTTTGCTCCTTCCTCCCTCATTTCCCAGGGATAAATAAACACGTTCCTGAATATGGTGTCTGCTGTTCTTTACATGGTTTTATATTATTACCAATTATGTAAGTATATATAATACATAATTTATGTAAATACTATTGTATTTTGCAATTTACTTTTATTACTATTTTCATGATTTATACATTATGACTCATGTCTTTCTAATATATTCATTTTTATAGCCACATAATTTTGGTAATATCATAACTTAATTTTCTATTTTACTGTCTAGTTTAATTATTTGTACCAATAGTTTTATTTGTTATCAAAAGAAATGCTACATACCGTTCTTCTACACCTCTCCTTACACATATGTAAGAATTCATTTTGGGATTCATAGGCACACATAAAATTGCTGGATCAACTAGAATAATACATTATTTATTTAAAAGGCATTGTTAAATTGATTTGCAAATGGTGGCATCCTATGCATTTATCAACACAGTCTGCATTATTTTTGCCAAGATATAGCATTGCTTGACTTTTTTACTTTTTATCAGGCTATTGGGTATAAAATGTAGAATTTTAATGCATTTGCACAATTATTTACAAGTTTTGATCACCTTTTTTATGAGGTAATGGACCACCTGTGATTCTTTTCCTATGAAATTCTTCATTACTTTTGGCAAATATTCTCTTAGCTTGTTTGTTTTTTCACCAGTTAAACTTTATACACAAAGTATATTTGTCATATGAATACATAGTAATTTATTTGTCTTGCAAATATTTTCTGTTACCTGTCTGTTTATTCTCAGTATGGTATTTTTAAATAATTATGATACTTTTAACAGTAATGCTTTCAAAATTACCAATTGTTTTTTTTTTATGATGTGACTTGTTTAAAAATACAATTTTACCCCATGATATTGCAAGTGGTGAGAGTTTGTTTCTTTTTATGGCTGAGTAATATTCCATTGTACCACCTAGTCTTTATCCATTGATGGGCACTCATATTTCCTCCATATCTGGACTATTGTAAATAATGCTGCAATGAGCATATGGATGCACATTTCCCTTTGAAGTAGTGTTTTGGATTTCTTCAGATAAATACTCAGAACTGAAATCATTGGGTCCTTCTGTATCTCTTATCATAGCCTTTGCTTTTAAGTACATTTTATTTACTATATGCCTTGTTACACCAGTGTTTTTGTTTCTGTTTATTTCTACTTTCATAAAGTATCTTTTTCTATTATTTTCCATTTGTGTCTTTCAATCTGAAGGGAGTCTCTTATAAGTAGTGAATGTAAGGGTCTTGTTTTATTATGTATTTAGCAATCCTATGTATTTTGATTAGAGCATGTGATCCATTTACATTTAAGTAATTGTTGATAGATATATATAATACCTATTGTCACTTATTATTCATATTTCTAAATTTTTTCTTTTTCTTTTGTTAAAGACTTATTTTATTGTATGAGAGAAGGTGAGAGAGTGAAAGAGAATGGGAGAAGGCCCAGAGCAGTCTCCATAGTTATATATCATTAGCTGTGACATGGTTTTATTCCACACAGGTGGATATGGAGCCACACAAGGTGGGAACTGAACTGAGAGCCTCCTGCATGAGAGGTGAGAACCTTCACTGCTATGCCATTCTTGCAGATGCCAATGCACCACAATGTGAGTCCTTTGGGGACTGGGGGGTGGGATGGGGAGTGTCCCTTTGGCTTAAAGCTACTAAATGCAGCTCATGGAATGGTCTTTCTCCGATGTTATTTAGAACTAATTTCCAGGAGATAATGACAGAAGCCCTACCTTTTTAGTAAGACTAACTTGTCTCAGGGTGGGAGGCGGGTGGGCGGAGTAAATAAAGGTTGGACATAGGATTTAGAATGGCTCCTTCTGAGAATTTGGAGGTTCCCATTCCCCCATTATGAACTGAGCTATAATATGGAGCCTTCATAAAAGTGCGATAGGGTGAAGACAGGCTAGTGATGGGAACATGCTTAGCTTTAATTTGGACTGATTAAGTTTAATAATGTTAAGTGGCACAACCTTGTAAAAGTGACACTACAACGTGTATTTATCTCTAATGGGCCTTCTGGCTGGACTTTGGGTTTGGTTGGGGTCAAAGCCAGTTTTTAAGTGGGATTCATTCTGATGCTTCACACACGTGCATGCACACACCACAGTCCCTACCCCAGTCCTCTGGAGCCCTGGAGGTCAGCACGCCATCTCTTTGGCATTCGAACTAAGAGTAGGCTAAGGGGAGGTTGCCAATATCTGTGGCAAGAACAGCCAATCATTTTGTCTTTGCACTTTGGATGCGGATATCTTGTGTAACATAGTTACATCTAGATAAATATGAGCTTTTTCTTCTATTAAAATTATTTTCAATGTCTATAAAAAACAGTCATTGAGCGAGAGGTTGTGGCGAATGCTGTTCTGCCAGGCGGGGAACTTCTCCCGGTAGTAGGGGAAGCGGTTGCTGGTGAACTCGCAGATGCCGCTCAGGGTCAGCTTCTTTTGGGGGCTCTGCAGGATAGCCATAGTGATGAGCGCGATGTACGAATAGGGCGGCTTCACCAGGCTGTTCTTGGGCTTGCTCAGGGCCAGGCCGCCCGCCGCCCCGCTGCCCGAGCCGGGCCCGCCGCCGCTCCCGCCGCCCTCCTTGCCGCCAACTCCACCCTTGCAGCCGTCGGCCTTGGAAGCGCCCGCCTCGCCCCCTGGCCCGGCCCCGGCTCCAGGTGCCTCCTTGGGCAACGCCAGGGGCTGCTGGTGCGGTGGCTGAGGCTGCCCGTGGTGGGGGGCCGCCGGTGTCACCTCGTCCACCTCGTCCAGGCGCAGCTCCAGCGGCCCCGTGGGGCTATAGCAGCCCGCATCGCTGTCCTTCTCCAGGCCGTCGTCGCCCTCGCCCACCACATCGATGTCCACGTCCTCGGCCGTCAGCACTGTCTGTGGGTTTGCATGGGCTGGGACAGGGGCCAGAAATCAAACCATGCACCTCACAATTGTGAGACAAATGCTCAACCACTGAGCTATCTCAGGAATCCAACTTCTTTTTTTTCTTAAAGCAGGCCCTTTAACATTTTGTTTGTTTATTTGTTTGTTTGTTTGTTTTGTTTGTTAGACTAGTTTGGTGGTGATTAGCTCCTTTAACTTTTTCTCATTTGGGAAGCTCTTTATCTGTACTTCAATTTTAAATGATAGCCTTGCTGGGTAGAGTAATTTTGTTGTACATTTTTGCTCTTTATTACTTCAAATATTTCATGCTAATTCTTTTTTCTTTAAGATTTATTTTATTGTTTTTTGACAGACAGAGAGAGACAGAGACATAGAGAGACAGAGAGAAGGGGGAGGGACAGAGCAGTCTCCATAGTTGTATATCATCAGGTTTTTTACATGGTTTCATTCCACACAGGTGGGCAGGGGCCACACAGGGCAGAAACTGGACTGGGGGCCTCCCACATGGAGGGCATGCCCCCTCAAGCCAGGGGCCAAACCAAGGGATGAGAACTGAACTGGGGGCCTCCTGCATGGGAAGCATACCCCAATTCTGCATATGTGTCTGAGTGGGCCAGGATTTGATTCTTGGTCCCTGGGGCTACAAAGTGAGTGGTTAACCTGCTGAGCCACCTTGGTTTCTCCCATGCCAATTTGTTATAGCCTGCAATGTTTCTGTTGAGAAATCAGCTGATAGTTTAATAGGAGCTCCTTTGTAAGTAATTAACTGCTTTTCTCTTGCTACTTTTAAAATTCTATCTTTGGCTTTAACCTTTGGCATTTTAATTATGATGTGTCTTTGTATAAGCCTCTTTGGGTTCAACATTAATGGACCTAGAAGATAATGTGCTAAGTGGAGTAAGTAAGACAGAGAAAAAGAATTGTCCTATGTTTTCACTTACACATGGAATATAGAGAACAGAATAAATGACAAGCTCATAGACACAGAGCAGTTTAATGGCTTCTGGATTGGGAGAGTTTGGAGGGAAGGGTGAAGAGCATAGAACATTAGGAGGTATAAACTGGTAGTTACAAAAGAATCATATGGATATAGAGTACAGCATGGGGAATACAGTCAGTAGTAACATAAAACTATGTATGGTGCCATATGGGTACTAGATTTATCAGGGTGATCACTTTTCAAGTTATATAAATATCTAATGACTGTGCGGTATACCCAAAACTAATGTAATATTGTATGTCAGCTATAATTAAAAAATATATTATAAAAATATATTCTACTGCAGATTAATAATAGTTTTTATAAATTCTTCTAACGATTATAATTTAACTTTCCATCAGTTAGTCTTTAAAGCTTATTAAATTTTTCATATTATATAAAAGTAGTAGCTTTATTTTTTTGTAGAGACAATTTGCCTTAGCACCATTACCAAATACATCACTTCTCAAAGGTATATTGTGTTCCAAGCCTAAAAATTTTATATGCAATTATAGAAATACTCTGTGGTAGTCTTGATCATTGTTCAGATATTATGCTATCCCTGTCTGCCAAGCTCATCTCAGGTTTACATTTCCTTGCCCCAAATAAGACTTGGCCTTATGGTACCCCTGTGGATGCTGATAAATATGAATATGCGATATATGTCAATTTTTTAGCAAAATCTGTTTTGCTAAAAAGAGCTAGCTCCTAAGGCTGCCATATATCTTTTTCTACTTGCCCAAGGTTGTTCTATCCACTATAAATAAACTGTTGTAAATTACTGAGATGGGAAGATTTATTATTTAACACAAAAGTTAAACTTGATAAATTGTCCATGGTCTCTTACATCTGTGCCTTTGAATTAACTGTCTGGTTTGCTTAGAGGCTATTTTTATGCATACTTACCAACACCACTTATAATTGATTTATCAAACAAGGTATCAGTTCTTCTGATCTGATTTGGTGGTTGTTTCTGTCTTATTATGATAGCCTTCTAATACAATTTCAATAGAATATATTACAGTGGCTCATAGACTGTGACTAACCAATTTATTCAATTTTTAAGTCTCGCCAGAGCAGAAATTTTCATGTATATACATTAGTAATTATTGTTGTGTTTAGCTCAGGTCTACAATCCATATGTTTTTTGTTGAAATAATAAAGATAGAAACTAGTAAAATAAAGATAGAATGAATCTCACATACGTTTATCTCTAATGAGATTAAAAGATATTTACTAGCTCTCCTAAGGCTGTAAAAAGGTAAGAAAAAGGAAGAGACTTGAATCTTAATTTATTAACAAATTGTGTGATTATTTTCCATTATTCTAAGCTGTATATTTGTGTCAACACTCTAAAATATTAAACTCTGTAAATACCAAACTTTCTTCTAGAGTAACTATAGTCAGTCACTGAAGAGCATGCCAAACTTGTGGTTAATTTCTTCATTTGTCAATGTGTACAGCTATGGGAAAGCTCATATGATAATATATATATATATATATATATATATATATATATGGAAATGATTCTTGGTTATGAACTCTTACCTAGTACAGAAAGAAATGATCAGCAGTGAAATAAAGGTGCAGTTTATACCTTTTATTTTATGAACACCATCTAACCTGAGTCTACTGATGGATAGCAAATAAAATACACTCAATGTGGTCCATGAAAGATTGTTTTCCATCCCTTTTCTGTTCCTTATATGTCATAGCATTAATCCTCTTTTATTTTTTGTATTTGAAATACAACATTTTATATATCAAAATCAGTCCCCAAACCATGTTATTTTCAATTTTAAGCAAATGTCACAAATACCTTTACATTTTCATTCTCATTGAGATCACTTTAAGGCAAGACTTCCACTTTGTTTTTAAAGTTGTCTCTTTTATACCATATTAGCTATTTCTCTTCAAAAAATTAATGTTCTGGGAAAGCTGGGATGGCTCAGCGGGTAAAGCGCTCGCTTTGAAGCCCCGAGGACCGAGGATCGAATCCCGGCCCCGGCCCATGCAGACCCACATGCTGAACTGGGGTGTGCCCCCAGTTCAGTTCTTGCCGGGACCTATGTGGGAGGCTCCCAACCCAGTTCCTGCCCTGCGCAGCCCTGTGCCCACCTGTGGAGTGAAACTATATGGAAAACTAATGTCAACTATGGAGACTGCTCTGGGCCCTCCCCCTTCTCTCTGCCTCTCTCTGTCTCTGTTTCTCTCTGTCAAAAATCAATAAAATAAATCTTTAAAAAAAAAATTTAAAAAAAAGTTAATGTTCTGCAAATATTACTGTCAATGGGTACCCAAAACTTTGATCATTTGCTACAAATAACTGAAAGCCAATTGTCATGTACTGTGTATAGGTAAAATTTATAATCTTTCTGGAGAAAAATCAGTAGAAATTGAATCAACTTGGTAAATTTACCACATAATTTATGATATCCTTTTCATACCAAATTAATGGAAATTGAAGAAATAATATACTAACAAGTATTACAAGGTTATAGATAAAAGGGGTGAAATGTTTAGATAAAAGATCATAAGGATTTTGGCTTCTGGCAGTAAAATAGATTTGCATAGACATTATTAGTCTTTCTTCTCTAAGTAAATCCAGAATTATCTACAGAACTGAAAATATCTACTGAATTTGTATTTGTTTAAATAAAAATGTGAGAAACACTATTGTCTATATCATCAATATCAAAGAAAACAAACAAAAAGAGTAATAACAATAATAAGCATTGTGGACCTAGATGTCCATGTTGTCAGTGTATATGAGTATGTCACGTCCTCGCTGGAGTGAGAAGTTGATTTAAAAACAAACAAACAAACCTTAATATGTACTAGATAAATAGCCAGTTTTAGTTACTCTTTCTCTAATTGATCAGTATTGGTAAAATAAAAATTAAATAAAATGTCTTCTCCCTAACCAGAAATTTTCCTTCAGTGGAACGACAGGTTGAGGTGATAAGCAGTGTTTTAGGGTTGCCTGCGTCATACTCCTTGGGGTTCATCTTTGTCCTATTCTTAAGCTCATATTGATAAACTCAAATTGAAACCTACCCTTTGACCTTTACCTCCATGCAAGTTGTTAGACATGAATGTTGATATTATAAGGGGGAATGTGAGCACAAAATCAAAATAGTTTAACATCTGAGGAAAAGAACCACTATTAAAGAAGATGAAAGTAAGAAACATCCACTTCATGAAGAAAAGCTGCTAGAGTATACAAATAGAATAAAAGTAGTTGTAAATACTAAGAAATACAGAAGATAAAGTAAAAATGACAGCAAATAAATAAGATAATCTTTACACAGAGAGACAACATGCCTGGGAAATAATAGTTAAGAAATTATACAGATAAAGGAGAAAAAGATGGTGGCATAAAAAGAGAACCCAATACCTACTAGGGAAGGGACTTTTGAACAAAGGGGAATCCATAGGGGAAAATCCTGAGAAACACCCTCAACTGAGAGAGCCATGCAACACAGAACAACACCTGAAGTTTAGAGAAAAAAGGGGCAAGTGGGAAAGGGAAGGGGAAGGAGCAGTACAGGAATGGGGGCATGAAATATGACCTGGGGCTGGCAGAAAAAAAGGGGAATTAGGGGACTATGGTCAAAGTAGAGCTAGATTGAGGGCGGGCTGGAAGCCAAGATCTTAGGAGAGTGGAAGCACCATGAGTCTGTGGACAATTTAACATCCGAATTCAAGGGGTAGCACATGGTGCCTCACACAGATCACGGTGCTTGTGGTGGAATAGGGACCATGAGCAGGGGCTACTGAACTTCCCTGGTGGCAAGAGAGTGGGGCACTAGCCCACCAGCCGCAGTTTGGTGTGTCTAGTCACTGGTTTACAGAGGTGACACAGCTGAGCTACTAGAGTTGGCTGTTAGGGAGCAGCTTTTCAATCCAGCGCTTTTGAGGTGAAAAGAGCAGCTCAAGCAGAGTGAAGGATTGAGAGGGACCCAGCCGTGCCACAAGCCACAGCCCAGCAGGCCCAGTCACTGGCCTACAGAAATAGCAAGGCTATGATGAATAGAGACTCAAAGTGAAAGCAGCCGAGCAGAGGGGAGAAAGAGCAGAGGGCAGAAAGACCCGAACTGATATGCCTCCTCCCACACTGACCCACCAGCCCCCCTGCTGACAAAGGAATCTGCTGTTGTGTCTCAGGCCCGCCCTAGCTCCTACTGACATGCGCCCACCCCCAACCACACCCGACCACTAACCTGCCTTCTACCAGCTAAGCCAGCAACCTGAAGAGCAACCCCAGGACACAAAAACTGACTGCTTCTCTCCTCCCTCTCCCAAAAACTCGTCCCCTCTCAAATGAGCCCTTACTGCTACCTACTACACAGCAGAAACATACCAGGCTACAGTCAGACCACAGACCACCTCACTCTCCCAAAGAGGGGGAGCATTGGAACTAAGACAGCTGAAACAAAAAAGAAGAAAAAAATAAAGAGAAGCCCATCTTATAGGAAAATACCCATGCCTAAGGTGAAAAAAAAAATCATATCTAATTTAATGCACAACTCAGAATCCAAAGCCACTCCAAAAGAATATGGAAAATCTTCAGAAAAGGAGCTTACAGACTTGGAAGCAAATAATCTAAGAGAAACAGAATTCAGGGCTGCAATACTCAAGACACTCAGAGGGCTCATTAAATGCTGGCAAAGTACCCAGACACAGTTAAATAAAGCCAATAAGAAATTTTCTGATCAAAATGAATACTTTACCAACAAAATTGAACTTAGAACAGAACCAAAAGAAACTCCTTGAAATGAAAGGCATGATGGGAGAGCTGAGAACAGAACTAACTAGCATAGGAAACAGGGCTGACCAGCTGAAGGAAAGAATTAGTGAAATCAGAGATAGAAACATGGAAATTTCACAGATGGAAGAAGAAAGGAATGTGAGAATGAAGAGAAATGAAAGAGCCCTATAAGAACTATTTGACTCCATCAGAAAGAGCAATATTAGTATAATAGGGGTACCAGAAGGAAGCAAGATGGAATCTTCTCAGAGTCTACTAAAGCAAATGTTAGATGAGAATTTTCCTAACCTATGGAAAGAACTAGAACCCCAAATTCTAGAGGAAAACAAGAGCCCTAATTACCTAGAACTTAGCAGGTCTTTTCCAAGGCACATTGTTCTGAAGATGACAAAAAACATAGACAAAGAAAGAATCCTCAAGGCAGCCAGTGAAGGTGGGAAATATACCTTTCAAAGGAAAACATATCAGGCTGTCATCAGACTTCTCAGCAGAAACTCTGCTACCTAGAAGGGAGTGGAGCCCAATCTTCAAAATTTTAAAAGAGAGAAATTTTCAGCCAAGAATTAACTATCCAGCAAAAATAACTTTTAGATATGAAGGTGGAATTAAGGCCTTTACAGATACACAGAAGCTGAGGGAATTCTCTAACTCAAAACCAGTACTTCAAGAAATACTGAAGGAGGCTATTTGGCCTGAATCAAGAAATCAAAATAAATGTATAAAAGTTGGGACAACAATTAAATTAAAAGGAAGGAAGAAATGGATACAGGAAATCCTCCTATATCAATCATCACCCTAAACTTAAATGGACTGAATTCACCAATAAAGAGGCACAGAGTAGCAGACTGGATTAAAAAACAAAATCCAACCGTATGCTGCCTACAAGAGACATACTTCAGCCACAAAGACAAACATAGACTCGGGGTAAAAGGACGGAAAACAATACTTCAGGAAAACGGCACTCAGAGAAAAAGAAGAGTGGCCATACTGATTTCTGATAAAATAGACTTCAAGATAAAAAATAAAAATAGTAAGACATAAAGATGGTCATTTCATTTTGATAAAAGGGACAATACATAAAGAAAATATGACACTCATCAATATTTATGCCCCCAATCAGGAAGCACCAAATTTTACAAAGCAATTACTAACAGATCTAATAGGAGAACTTGACAAAAATACAAGTATGGCAGGAGATCTAAACACCCTTGACAACATTGGACAGATCATCCAAGTAGAAAATAAATAAGAAAATTGCAGCCTTAAATGATACATTACAGGAAATGTGCATAATTGACATTTATAGAATGTTCCATCCTGCAACACAGGGCTATACATTTTACTCAACTGTGCATGGAACATTTTCAAGGATAGACCATATCCTGGGACATAAATCCAACCTCAGCAAATTTAAGAACATTCAAATCATACAAAGTGTATTCTTAGACTACAAAGCTTTGAAACAAGAGATCAGCTATAAAAGGAAAGCAGAGGAAATCAAACATACCTGGAGATTGAACATGTTATTTAAAAATTACTGGATCAAAGAAGAAATAAAACAAGAGATTAGAAAATTTGTAGAAACAAATAACAATGAAAACACAATGCACCAAAATTTCTGGTACACAGCAAAAGCAGTAATAAGAGGGAAATTTATATCATCACAGGCCTATCTCAAGAAATAAGAAAAACTACAAGTAAACACCCTAAGATCCCATCTTAAAGAACTAGAAAAAGACAAACAAAGGAACCCCAAAGCTAACAGAAGGAAAGAACTAATAAAAATGAAAGCAGAACTTAATGAAATTCAGAACAGAAAAACAGTAGATAAAATTAATGCCACAAAGAGCTGGTTCTTTAAAAAAAATCAATAAAATTGACAAACCACTGGGTAGGCTCACCGAAGGACAAAGAGAAAAAATTTTATGTTTCAGAATTCAGAACAATAGAGGAGAGATCACAACTGACACTACAGAAATACAAACAATTATAAGAAATTATTATGGGGGAAGCCGGGATGGCTCAGTGGGTTAAGCACTCACTTTGCAGTGCCGGGGACCAAGGATCAAATCCCGGCTCCGGCCCCCGCCTGTGCGGACCCATATGCTGAACTGGGGAGTTCCCCCAGTTCAGTTCTCTCTCTGTCTCTGTCTCTGTATCTCTCTCTCTCTCTGTCAAAAAATGAATAAATAAAACTTAAAAAAAAAAGAAATTATTATGAAAAGCTCTATGCCACCAAATTTGACAATCTAGAGGAAATAGACAAATTTCTAGAAATATATAGTTTACCGACTGAACCAAGAAGATTTGGATAACCTAAATAGACCAATCAACAGCACAAAACTTGAAACAACTATCCAAAACCTGCCCAAAGGCAAAAGTCTTAGACCAGATGGTTTTACCAATGATTTTATTAAGCATTCAAAGAAGAACTAATGCCCATGCTCTTTAGACTACTCCAAAAAATTCCAGAAGAGGCAATACTACTCAATTCATTCTATGAAGCCAATATTTCCCTAATACCAAAACCTGGGAAGGAAAGTATCAAAAAGAATAACTATAGACCAATCTCCCTAAAGAACACTGATGCAAAAATCCTTAGTAAAATTTAGTTAACAGACTACAACAATGCATTAAAAAGATTATTCACCATGACCAAGTGGGATTCACCCCAGGGCCACAAGGATGTTTCAACATATACAAATCAATCAATGTAATCCAGCACATAAACCAAACAAAGGACAAAAACCACATGATTATCTTAACTGATGCAGAAAAAGCATTTGACAAGACACAACACCCATTTTTGATAAAAACACTGAATAAAATGGGAATTGAAGGAAAGTACCTCAACATAATGAAGGCCATATATGACAATCCCTCAGCAAATATTATACTGATTGGGGAAAAGCTGAAGCCTATTTTCCTAAAATCAGGAACAAGACATGGATGACCCCTGTCACCACTGTTATTCAACATAGTTCTGGAAGTTCTAGTCAGAGCAATCAGGCAAGAGAAAGGAATAAAAGGTGTTAGAATTGGAAGAGAAGTCAAACTTTCACTCTTTGCAGATGGCATGGTCCTTTATGTAGAAAACTCTAAAGACTATCAGAAATCTATTAAAAATAATGAACAAATACAGTAATGTTGCAGGATACAAAATCAACATGCAAAAATCAACTGCATTTTTATATGCCAACAACAAAACTTCAGAAAGAGAGATGACAAGATCCACTCCCTTTGTCATTGCAAACAAAAAAAACCCCGAAATACCTAGGAATAAATCTAACAAAGAACGTGAAGGACATATACACTGAAAACTATAAAGAGACTATTAAAAAACTATAAGATACTGTTAAAAAAAATTAAAGAAGACACAAAGAAATGGAAAGATATTCCATGTTCATGGATTGAAAGAATCAACATAGTTAAAATGGCCATATTACCAAAGCAATATACAGATCTAATGCCATTCCCATCAAAATACCACAGACATTCTTTCAAGAAATAAATTTTAAAAATCATCAAATTTATATGGAACCACAGAAGACCTCAAATCACCAATGCTACCCTAAGAAAAAAAGATAAAACTGGGGGAATCTCACTGCCTGACTTTAATCTGTACTAGAAAGCCTTGGTAATCAAAAGTTTGGTATTAGCAGAAAAACAGATACACAAACCAATGGAACAGAATTGAAAACCCAGAAATAAACCCATATATACTTGAACAGATTATTTTTGACAAAGGAGCAAAAAATATAAAGTGAGGAAAAGAAAGCCTCTTCAGTAAATGGTTCTAAGAAAATTGGAAAACCACATGCAAAATGCTGAATGTGAACTATGATCTCTCACCATATACCAAAATTAACTCAAAATGGATTAAAGACCTTAAGAAAGGAAACAATAAATTGCATAGAAGAAAACATTGGTACTAAACTTATAGATCTGGGGTTCAGGGAGGACTTTATGAGTCTGACCTCAATGGCAAGGGAAGTAAAAGCAAAAATAAATGAATGGGACTTTATCAAACTAAAAAGCTTCTGCACTGCAAAGGAAACCCTCAACAAAACAAAGAGGCAACCAACCAACTAGGAGAAAATATTTGCAAACAATGCCTCTGATAGGGGACGGATACAAAAATACACAAAGAACTTCTACAACTCAACAACAACAAAAAAGCAATCCAATTAAAAAATGGGCAAAAGACCTAAACAGACACTTCTCTCATGAAGATATACAAATGGCCAACAGATATATAAAAAAAAAAATACTCAACTTCATTAGCAATTAGGGAAATGCAAATAAAAACCACAATGAGATACCATCTCACACCTGTAAAAATGGCAATAATCAACAAGACAAGGGATAACTAGTGCTGGAGAGGCTGTGAAGAAAAAGGAACCCTCATACACTGCTGATGGAAATGTAAACTGGTACAACCACTATGGAAGGCTGTATGGAGATTCCTCAAAAAATTAGGAATGAAATTGCCATATGGCCCAAAAAACCTGAAAACCTTAATCGGCAAAGATATCTATACCCAAACATTCATTGCAGCATTGTTCACAGTGGCCAGGTCATGGAAACAGCCTAAGTGTCCGATAGATGACTGGATAAAGAAGTTGTAGTACATTTACACAGTGGGATAATACTCAGCAATAAGAAAAGATGAAATACAGTCATTTGTGACAACATGGATGGACCTTGAAACCATCTTACTGAGCAAAATAAGTCAGACTTAAAGTATCAGAAAACATATGACCTCACTTATAGGTGGATTGAACAACTGAAAGTAACAAAGAAACAAAAACTTATAAACACACTCAATAGTTTGGTGGTTACCTGAGGGTAAGGGCAGAGGGGGAAGGGAGATTGGGGGGGAGGATTGGAAATGGGTACCAGATATATGGTGATGGAAAGAGAGCTGATTCTGGGTGGTGAGCATGTAATACAATACATAGGTGGTGTAAGGTAGATTTGTACATCTGGAAACTAATTGTTACCAAACAATATCACCCCAATAAACTTAACAATTAAAAAAAAAAGAAATAATACAGGGATGCTGAGATAACTCAACAGTTGAGAGTTTGCTTCAAAATCATGAGGTCTGGGTTTTCATTTTTCTAGCACATTTACCTATGAGCAGAATTGTGAGGTCATATGACAAGTCTACATGTAATGTTTTTGAGGAAATTGTCAGACATTTTTTCACAATAATGAAACAATTTTACATTCACCAGCAGTGCATGAGGATTCTGATTTTCGCACTTCCACATCTAAATTTTTTTTTAATTTTTTTATTGTTTTTGACAAAGAGAGAGACAGAGAGATACAGAGACGGAGAGAGACAGAGAGAAGGGGGAGGGTCCAGAGTAGTCTCCATAGTTGTGTGTCATCAGTTTGCAACATGGTTTTGTTCCACACAAGTGGATAGGGGCCACAAAGGGCAGGAACCAGGCCAAGGGCCTCTTGCACAAGAGGCATACTTCTGTGAGCTGGGGGCCAAACTGAGGACCCCCCACATGGGAAGCTCACCCCGGTGAGTACCGAACTGGGGCCACACTCCAGTTCAGCATATGAGTTTGCACTGGCCAGGACTGGGACTCAATCCTCAGACCCCAGAGCTGCAGACTGAGCATTTAAACTGCTGAGCAATTCCGGCTTTCTTCACATCTAAACTTGTCATATCTGCTTTTTGATCAGTGCCATCTAAGCAGGTGTAAAGTGTTATCTCACTATATTTTTGATCTACATTTCATGATGGCTAAAGATTTTATAGTTCTTTTCACATGCTATTGATTATATTTTTTATATTTTTGGAGAAATGTGCATTCAGATCTATTGCATATCTTTAAATATTTTCTTTTTATCATAGAGTTGTATAATTACATTCATATATTCCAAATACAAATGCTTTACTGGACACATGATTTGCAAAAATGTTCTCCTATTCTTTTGGTTGTCTTTTAACTTTTTGATGGTGTCCTTTAAATATATAATATTTATTTTGTTTTGTTTTTAATTTCTGATACTGTCCAATTTATGAACTTTGTTTTTGTAGTTTGTGTTTGAGTATCATATGAATGTAATAATTGCCTAAATAATGTTATGAAGAATTATAGCTAAGTTGTCTTCAAAATGTTTCATAATTTCAGCTGTTATATTTAAATTCTTTATCACTTTTGATTATTATTTGTACCTATGTGAAGTAGAGGTTAAATTTTGTTTTTACAATAGTCATCACAATACCATTTGTTGAAAAGACTGTTTATTTCCCACTGAATTGTTTTGACACTCTTGTCTAAACTCAGTTAATCATAGACACATAGTTTTATTTCTGAACTTCTAATTTTGTTCCATTGATCTAAATTATTCACTCTTATGCCAATACTTTACTGTCTTTTTTTTAAACCATTATTATTGTTTTTGACAGAGAGAGAGAGAGAGAGATACAGAGACAGAAAGAGAACTGAACTGGGGGAACTCCCAGTTCAGCATATGGTTCCGCACGGGCCGGGGCCGGGATTCGATCCTCGGTCCCCGGCGCTGCAAAGTGAGCACCTAACCCACTGAGCCATCCCGGCTTCCCCACTTTAATGTTTTGATCACTGTTGTCTTATAGTAAATTTTGAAATCAAAATATGTGAGTTCTTTAACTTATTTTTTAAAAGATTATTTTGGCTATTCTAGGACTCCTGCCATTCCATATGTACCGTATTTTCCGGCGTATAAGATGACTGGGCGTATAAGACGACTCCCGATTTTCGGTTGACTTTTTTTTGTTTCAAAAGTCGTTTTATACGCCAGAAAATATGGTAGAGAGGCGGTCCGAGCAGCCTTGCAGTGATTGGTGTGGGATCGAGTTGGAAAATTCGTTTAGCGGCATATCCAGATGATTTTCGGGATCGAGTTGAAAAATTCATTTAGTGGCATATCCAGACGATTTTCGGGATCGAGTTGGAAAATTCGTTTAGCAGCATATAGAGACGGTTTTCGGGATATACTCGGCGTATAAGACGACCCCTGATTTTCGGTTGACTTTTTTTCGTTTCAAAAGTCATCTTATATGCCAGGAAATACGGTATTTTAGAATCAACTTGCCCATTTTACCAAAGAAATCAACTGTAATTGAAGTAGGGATTATTTTGAATCTTTAGATAAATTCAGAGATTATTGACATTTAACTATTACGTAAGTCTTCTAATGAATGACCATGGAGTGTCTTTCCATTTAGTTAGGTCTCATTTAATTTGTTTCTACATCTAATAGTTTTCAGAGTATAGATTTTGTAAATTTTTTGTTAAATTTATTCCTTAAGAGTTTATTGTTTTGATGCTACTGTAAATAAAATACTTTTCTTAAGTTTTTTTTTTAGATTGATCATTGCTAATGTATACAAGCTTGACTTTGTATATATTGATCTAATTTCTTGCAAACTTTCTGAACTAAAATATTAGTTCTAAGGGTTTTGTAATGAATTCTTTAGAATTTATCATACATATCACAGTACTGGTATGTAAGTTGTGAATAGAGATAATTTTGATTCATCCTGTTTAATCTGCATAACTTCTATTTTATTTTATTTTATTTTTGGATTTTTCTTGCTAGAACAAGTATATTGAAGACAACTTATGAGAATGGACAGCCTTGTCTTGTTCTTTATCTTCGGAGGAAAGCCTTCAGTCTTTTCTGATTAAATATGATATTAACTGTGGGATTTTCATAGTTGTACTTTGTCGGGTTGAGAAAGTCTCCTAGTCTAATTTGTTGAGTGTTTTTATTATGACATGTTAAATCTTGTGAAAAAAAAAAAATAGATTGTATCTACTGAAATGATAATGTGAGTTTGTTTTTTTTGTTGTTGTTCTTAATTACTTTAATTGATTTTTCATGTATTAAATCAACTTTTCATTCCTGTGATAAAACCCATTAGGCTATGGTATATAATCCTTTTTTTAATATATTGCCAGATTCAGTTTCCTAGAATATTTTTAAGTATACATCCATAATAGGTATTGGACTGTGGTTTACTTTTTTAGTAATATCTCTCTCTGGCTATCTAGTTAGTAATTACCTTTTAAGATGTATCTATATCTTGATTAGATAGATGATAGAGTGATAGATAGATAGATAAATGATAAATAGATAAAAGATAAATAGATAAAAGATAAATAGATAGCTACATAGGTAGATGATAGACAGATAGATAGATTATAGATAGATAGATAGATAGATAGATAGATAGATGATATTAAAATACACATATACACCCTGTCTTTTAATATAACTGCATGTGAGTAAATAAATTTAAATAAATCAGGAGCAGTAAGAATAACAACTGCTTTTAGACTTGGACACTAAACTCTATCTATTGGAAGGCAGAATAAAAATAAAATGTAACATGGGTAAGCTGGGATGGCTCAGCAGGTAAAGCGCTCCCTTTAAAGCCCCGAGGACCGAGGATCGAATCCCGGCCCTGGCCCATGCGGACCCACATGCTGAACTGGGGTGTGCCCCCAGTTCAGTTCTTGCCGGGACCTATGTGGGAGGCTCCCAGCCCAGTTCCTGACCTGCACAGCCCTGTGCCTGCCTGTGGAGTGAAACTATTTAGAAAACTAACGTCAACTAAGGAGACTGGTCTGGGCCCTCCCCATTCTCTTTGTCTCTCTCTGTCTCTGTTTCTCTCTGTCAAAAATCAATAATATAAATCTTAAAAAAAATAAAATAAAATGTAACAAAGAAAATGGATAATAAATGGTAAATGTGAAGTATACCATCAGAAGTATGAATTACAGAGTATGGAATTAAGTTAGTTAAATTCATCAATGTGGGGGATGCCAGGATGGCTCCATGGGTTGAGGGCTCACTTTGCAGCCCTGGGGTTCAAGGATTGAATCCTGGCCCTGGCCCTGGCCCATGTAGACTCATATGCTGAACTGGGGTGTGGCCCCCAGTTCAGTTCTTGCAAGAGTGAGCTTCCCATGTGGGAGGCCAGTTTGGCCCCACTTCACAGGGGCATCCCTCCCATGCAGGAAGCCCCTGGCCTGGTTCCTGACCTGCAAGTCCCCCCACCTACCTGTGTGGAATAAAACTATGTCAGAAACTGATGACGTACAACTATGGAGACTGCTCTGTGCCCTCTGCCTTCTTTCCCTGTCTCTGTCTCTGTCTCTCTCTCTTACCAAAATAATAAAATAAATCTTTAAAAAAATCACCAATGTGTCTGGCTGGTGAGCACTTAATACAATCCATAGACAATGTAATGTAGATTTGTACCCCTGGAACTTATGTAATTTTTACCAACCAATGTCACCCCAATAAATTTAACAATTAAAAAAATAAATGAACAATAAAATCACTAATGTAAGAACTGACCTTCTGAATGGGTAGAACAACCAAATATCAGAAAATGTGTATAAAAGACTCAATCAATACAAAATTACATTAAAAAGTTCAAATAAAAGAATAAACAAAATTGTAAAAATCAAAGGTAAATCAAGTAAAGTTAGAATAGAAATTTCAAATATGACAAAACTGAATTCATGAGAAAAGTAGAAGAATAAATACAATAGAGAAGTAACAATACGGAAACACATGTGACCACCAAGAAAATATGCACACATAACATTAAAATTTTGCATTGTTAGCAATAATTAATAAAATTGCAAAAAAGACATAACAAATAATAGCTTGGGTTGTTTAACTCTATCATCTCATAAGAGTTGAAAGATAAATAATTATCATATGAAGATTTAAATGTACTAATAACAATATAATAAAGATTAAATATGTAAATATAGATATATTGTTAAAAATGTATAAATTATTAGCAGTAACTCAGAAAATAAGCTTAAATAATAAATATTTTAAAATACTATAACCCTTTGTCACATTCTAAATAATTTTACAGTTGATTTCTACAAAATAATATAAAAAATTAATACTCATCACATATCCATTCCTCACTTAGGATTCTCCAGAAGAGCTATGATTTTGTTTCTATTTTCCATCCTTCATCCATGGCAATTAATGTACTTGTGGGGGATGCACTCCCATTGCCTCCAAAAGAGCCCTGATTAGTCAAAGTATAATCCTCGCCCGAAACTCATTATTAAGTGGGAATTAAGAGCACCCTGTAAAAACAAGGCATGATGATTAGTTTTCTAGTAATTGCTAAAAAACGTTTCCTTTCTCTTAATGGAAATCTTTATCCCCAAAAAACTGGATTTCTTGACATTAAATACAGACATGTATCTGGAACCATTTCAATAAATTAATGGCTTTAAAATAAACATATGAAAGAGAACCCAAACAGATAATGCCAGAGATATAATCAGGTCTAAGTCAAGGCTTACCCTTTCTCCTGTTTTGCACTAGTTGGAGACAATGTGTTTTCGTATTATTTAAGTACTTTCAATTAGAAAATCTTAATTACTCTCCCCTATTGATTCTTTTACTATTCAAAATCAGTTATCTCATGCCAACTTTATTGAAATGCCCCCTATACTACATCCATGCGCTCTTCTGCACCTTGGAGGTGTCTAGCAGTTTATCAAGGTAAAGAGACATCACCAAACCACACGTGCTCACAGTGGCTGTTGTGAATACGTTAAAATGCTCCATCTCTTTCTCTTGTGGCCCATTATAAACTGCTCTGATGGAACCAGGAATAGTGGAAGCAACAACAACCTCTTTCAAAGTCAGTCTTAAATCCTACAAGTATTTCTGAACATTTGAATTCAAAATGACTTCTTTGTCCTCTCAGTTAAAATTACAAGACTTTTTATACTAATAGTATACTGTTATTGTACTTTACTTTAACCTTTCTTACGCATTTTCTATCTGTTGCATTTGCTTATATTTCCAAAGCATAAATTCAGAATGAAGAATAATAACTTGTTGTATTAATGAATGAATAATTTCACTGCTAAAAATACTTTAGTTCTTAGAAAATTTGCTGTTCAGCACTGTAGAGTTAGTTATACAAAAATGAATCAGTGTAACATCACTGCCAAAGCAAATGTCAAATGAACACAAAGAGGGCAATTATGCTCTTAGTAAGCCACCTAAGTGTCTCAACTACTTATTGAAACACTTTGTAAGCACAATATCACAATGACGTTTGTGGCTGGGAGAGGATCAACAGACACATCAAATAGTATGAGATGGGCTAATATCTTTGAATAAAACTAGTGCATACAGGGAAGTTAGCTAGAAATGCCATTAATCTATGTAGGCATCTGTCAATGAAAGCACTGTGGAAGAAATTGCTAGTTAGATATCCAGCACTTGACCAACACATGTGCACATGTAAGCAGTATCCACTAATTCAGAGCAGATAGTACTAAATATTCAGTAACATTATGGTCTTTCAGTGCTAGCATAAGAATAATCTACTTAGTTTAAATTGTATAGATTTAGTAGTGAACATTTCCTGAATTCTATAGCTAATACTGCCATGTCCCTTCTTTTCTCTTCTTAAACTTTTATATTAATATTTTAGTCTTAATAATTTTTTAGATGAACAAAAAGTAATGATCCTCACCGTTAAGTTTAATTAGGGGAAGAATGAAACTCGGAAACTTGTATCTACAATTTAGTGCCTTGGCAATGACAAAATTCTCTTAACATTCACTCAGCCAATGAGACTGACAAATCCTCACAGACATCATTCTGCCACCATCCCTACTTTGTTCTTTACATGGCTCATGTTGTAGATGAGAAAACATGGTTGCATTATGTTCTTGAGAATCCTGATATCTTTTTAAATATTAGAGAATAAATTATTCACAGGACATTGACATATCAGTACTTTAGATCAATCATTATTTACAGATTGATTTATAGAATATATAGATGAGATCATTTTATAATGGAGGAGAGACTAACACATAAACTATGCATTCTTGACATTTAATTGCAACTATCAGTTTAAGATACATGAAGAGGGACACCTGGATGGCTCAGCTCAGTGGGTTGAGCACTTGTCTTGCAGCCCAGGAGTCCAAGGATCGAATCCCAGCTCCATCCCTTGTGAACCCATATGCTAAACGGGGGTGTACCCCTAGTTTGGTTCTCACCAGGGCAAGACCCCAGCCCAGTTTCTGCTCTGCACAGCCCTGCACCCACCTGAGGAATGAAACTATACAGAAAAATAATGATGTGCAACTATGGAGACTGCTCTGGATCTTCCCCATTCTCTCTCTCTCTCTCTCTCTCTCTCTCTCTCTCTCTCTCTCTCTCTCTCTCAAAAACAATAAAAAAATAAATCTTAAAAAAAATAAGATACATGAAGAGCAAATGTTAGGAATGCTTCAAATGCCTATTGAGGAATATAAAATAAATAAATACACAAAAGATAAAAATGTTATTTTCTTGAATAAGAAGCCTCTTATTGAAAATAGGTCTATTCAATTAAAATATATTGATATAATTTCATCAGACTCTCAATAGTATTTTGTGAAATGTTACAAAGTAATAATAATGTGTCTGAAAAAAATCAACCAAAAACAATTTTCAGAGGCACACATATATTAGCATGATGCATATTAATTTCTATATTAATCTACTACACTCGGCATAATTGATGGGCAGATCAAAGGAATTGAAAGTAGTCTTAAAATAGATCCAACTACTTATACAACTTGTACATGATGGACGTGGCATTTCAAATGCATGGACAAAGATTGGTTTCTACAATAAATCAGAGGATAATAAGTTAACAGTACAGAAAGAAGAGAGGGAAAGACCTTGTCCCCTGCCTTGTGCTCCTGACTGTATAAACCAAGGTTTTGCAGCTGAGGGATTAGCACATGACTTCAAAGCAGACTTCTATTACAGTGTCGGCTACCCCCTCTGGAAAAATATAAATTCATTTTCTCTCTCTCTCTCTTTCTCTTTTGTATTCTGAGCATTTTCCTCAATTTCTTGCCAGCTAAAGTATAAGTTTAAGTAATTTTATCTAACATCTTTAAGTATTTAGTACCAGAAGATGGTTTTCAAGCTGTGTAATCCTTCAGATGACAAAAGATAGAACATATTTTACATATTTCTGCATCATATCCTAGAGTTCACAAAATAAAACTGGCATCCAGATAGTTCCTTTTAATGGTTACTTATGGTTTTGTTAAAATCAGGGGTGGGGGGATATTATCCTAAGACTCAACTCTGAATTTGAACATTTATTGAAATTCCACAATTTACATCATTGAGGCTAATTTGCAAGAATGAGAAAGGGAAAGTAGAAAATGTAGTCTAGAACATTAAGTAATTTATGGTTCATAAATAGTGATACAAAAAACACAAATTTAATTGGTTTTTCCTATTGTGGAACAGATGTTTTAATTTACATTTACTGTTTCATTTTAAAGTAACTTAAATACAACTAATCTTTTGCTTTTCTTAAATGTCATGTAAATTATGCTTCATAATAGTAAAGACAGATAATTAATTTCATTTATAGTTGTAATTGAAAGCTCTTAGCATAGAATTTATTTTCTCTTAATCCTGTATATAAAATAAAAGTAATTTTTATGTGTTATTTATAATGTTTAGTAGTTTTATTAAGGATATTAAATAATAGATATTTGCTATTAATCTTGAGAAAGTATTGAAACAAATTATCTTACCATAGAAAATATTTGTATCAGATATTAAAATACCACCATTATCTATAGCCCCAAATATATATTTATATTTTTACAGAAGAGACATCTGTTTTTATTTCCAGTTATCCAATTGTTATACAGATAACATTCAGAATGGTTAAATGACTAAAGATAATTGAATTAATTTATATTTAAATCTAAACTTTAGCTCACATTCCCCAAACCTATGCTCTTATAAGCATGAGTATACGAAGATTAATAACATACCTGAGTGGGACCCGAAAGTAACACATATATTACAAAATATTCTCTAAACACTAAACAACTCATGGTGAAACTTCTGTACCACTTCTTTTTGGCATATTATTATATACTATATCTCAAAATAAAATACTATATGAATTGTAGAATAAAAAATCTAAACCAGGTATATTCACTGTGCACAAAGCCAAAAGGAAGACTTACTAATTCTTCCTCTTACAAATTCTTCCTCTGACAGAAGGATGCATCTGTTTACCTGATCATGGAGCTTACTTTTATAATTTGATAATAAATTAAATTCTAAAAGTATTAAAGAATTTAAAAACATACACACATGCTTAGAATTGTCATTAAAAAGAAGCTTAAAGTGTATAATATCAATCCCATAACAGTTCTTGAATGAATGTCAGTGGCATATTAGATTAAAATATTTGGATTTGAATACTAGCTAAATGCTACTTTGAGAACCACACACACTTATACATACATGCATTTACACTCACAATGGAATTTATAATTTCTAACTCACAATGAAATTTATGACTAAATGTATATAAAATAATTAGCATATTTTTCACATGGTATTACCACAATCAATATTTTTTTTTCCTTCCTTTAAACAAAATTGAAAGAGAAAAAAAAAATAAAACCTGAGGAAGTTACTTCAGTTGTCTTTTATGATACTCATTGACTTATGCATGAAGTCAAAGAATTTATTTTGCCTTTTTGTCTCATTTGTTTTTTATATAAACTAAATATTTTTTTTCTTTTCTTGACTCTGTATCTGTGCAACCTATACAATAGTATATATTACATATTCCTTCCAGAAAATGGGGGCACTATATTAGTGATATGTTTAATTCTAAAGTATTTTATAATTTTTAAAAGATACAGCTCCAAAATGGTAATGTTTTAAATTTCACTTGTTTTAGAATGCATCATTTCTAGAAGTTAATTACATTTGTATTTCTCTTAATCTTTTCAAGAATCATTAAGTCACTTATCTTTTGTCAAACTTAAAGTTTTAGTTTATAGTGTTAATTAGTGTTATGCAGTTTGTACATAATATAATTGCAATTGAATATGAAAGGTAAAAGATCACATTAATAGATAGCAGTTTCTCAAAAACAACATATGGAGCATTAAAATATTGAATTATTTTTATTTATGACCTATACAAATTTTGATCATATATAATACATCATATTAAAAACATCAAAGAAGTGAACGTAGTGACCAGATAATGATTCAATACATGTTATTTCTAAAATAGCAGTAATATATAAAGTAGAGGTAAAGAGTTAATTAGCTAGTAATATAATAAAATAATTTTAAAATAAATAAACATAGGTAAACAGTTTGGAGTATCAAATACTTTACAGTATTGGTTTTAATGGGTATAAAGGGCATGTTATTTTTATCCTATAAGAAAAATGTATCAGGTTTACCATTCCTTTAGTGTCCCCTTATAGACTTCTAGTTCTATGTATTCTGATTCAGGACTATATGTCTTTACATTTCATAGAGTAAACATTGTTTTTAAAGATTTACTTTATTGTTTTAGAGAATGTATGAGACAGAGACAGAGAAACAGAGAAGAGGAAGGAGGGCCTAAAGCAGTCTCCATAATTGTACATCATTAGTTGTGACATAGTTTTATTCCACACAAGTGGATGTGGAGCCACTCAGAACAGGAACTGATCTGCGGGCCTCCCACATAGAAGACAAAAACCTTCGCCACCATCTCAGTGTTTACAGTTGTACAGGAGTTCGGCTTATGGATTTGCATGGACCTTGCTGGGATTTGATTCTTGAACCTTGTGGTTGTAAGGCAAGCATTCAATCTGTGGAGCTATCCCAGCATCCCCTAGAGTAAACATTTTTTAAATAGCAAATATAGAACATATTTTTTTTAAGATTTATTTTTATTGTTTTTGATGTGAGAGAGAGAGAGAGAGAGAGAGAGAGAGAGAAAGAGACAGAGAGAAGGGGGAGGGCCCAGAACAGTCTCCATAGTTGCACATCATTTGTTTTTCCACATAGTTTTATTCCACAGGTGGACACAGGGCTGCACAGGGCAGGAACTGGGCCGGGGTCTCACCCCGGTGAGAACCGAACTGGGGGCACTCCCCAGTTCAGCATATGGGTCCACTCGGGCCAGGGCTGGGATTTGATCCTCAGTCCCCAGGGCTGCAAAGTGAGCGCTTAACCCACTGAGCCATCCCGGCTTCCCCAGAACATATTTTTATACATTAACTTACACTTACTTAGCTTTATTTGTTATAGTCATTGACTGATTAGTTTGAATATTCTTCAGGTATTATGATACTACCTTTTGTAGTGATATCTATAAATATATTGATTTAGAATTAATTATATAAATTAAGGTAAATACAAGTTACAATATCAGTATTATAGAAACAATAAAGCAATGTAACATTATTTCTAATAGATTTTTAAAGAAAAGTTGAATTTTTCACATAATGTAATGATTAATAGATGGTCTACAGAGTATGAAGTTCTCTTTGATACTGAAATAATATATTTTCTTTCAGGCACTTGCTATAAATGTGCATGACAACTGCTTTCATGAAGCTGAACAATAAACTAATATTTTAATCCTCACTCTGAAAGATTAGTCATGGAAAAAAGTTACTTTGATTATTTTCTAAAAACTAAAAGGTGAAGGAAATTGTACTACTTGTAGAATGGTAATTTTTGAAACAATGACATCTCATTTAACATACATCATTCTAAAGAATAAAATAAATTGATGAGCTTTTGTGCACCACATATCCTTAGAGTCCTCTCAATTCCAAAGGAAAGACTGTTACTATTGATTTTTTTTTCTTTTTTTGGTAGAAGAATAATCCCACATCCTTCAGAACTTAGTCATTTTAATTGACAAAAGAATCTGAAAAATGATGAAAAAGATGCTCATTTTCAATGTATTTATCTACTCTGAATGAAAGTCTTTCAAAATCATTGCTAGTACAATATAGTACCTGGGGAAACTAAAATAATAAATTAAAAAATAGCCAGCATGTTTCTAAGTTCAAAATATATTCTCTCTACTGATGCTTTCAAAAACATGTGCAATAGAAAAGGCAAACATTGATAAATGAGAACACCACATTTCAGAAAAATGACATTCATGTAGCAGTATTAAAATTTGCTAGAAATTTTGTTTTTCTTTTTTTGCTATACAACACGCATTTTTTTTTCTCACACCTCATATTATGGTGAAATATTTATAGATTATCTCATCTATAAACGGCTTTTACTTTTAGATAAAATTAGAATTATATGTTATAAATAATAGAAAAAAAAAAATATATATATATGTATTGGTTTCTGTTCCTGGTTCCATACACAGAGTTCCTAAAACCCTTGTAAGTTCTAAAGTGAAACAGTAGGAGAATCTTTTGTCTATTATTTCATCTTTGATTGTGGTTCCTGACACAGAGTTCCTAAATCCCTTGGAATTTCCTAGACAATAGCTGTGTTTTCTTGTTCTAATAAGGTGATCCTTGGAAGACTCCTAGATGAAGCTGGTCACTACCAGAAAGACCAAGCCATGATAAGAAGCTTGGTATTTCCAGTCCCAACCCCCATTCTCCAGAGTGGGGAAAGGGACTGAAAATAAACTTAATCATCAATATAATAAAGCCTCTATAAAAATCTCCAAAGAATTGGAGAGCTTCCAGGTTGCTGAACACATTCATGTAGTGGGATTGAGTCACACTCTAAATTTCTAGAGAAAAATTTCCTGCACTCGGCGTCCTCCAAGGCCTCCCCCTATGTATTTTTTCATATGTGTATTTATTTTATTGTATATTAAACTTGTGAGAGTTTCCATGAATTCTGTGAGCTGTTCTAGTAAATAATAAAATCCAGGGAGAGAAAATCTTAGGAATTTCAGATTTATAGACAAGTTGAACAGAACGTGTGGGTAATCTAGAGACCTACTACTTAAATGATTGACAACTGAAATAGGGGTCAGTATTGTAGGACTGAGCTCTTAACCTGTGAGATCTGATGCTATCTTTAAGTAGATAGTGCCAAAATTAAGTTAAATTGTAGGACACCCAGCTGGTATCACAAAGAACTGCTTGGTGTGGAAAAAAACCCACACATATGATATCAGAAGTGTTGTGAGTGTGAGAATACAGAAGAGACACACAGGAGAAGTGAGTTTTTCTTACAAATGTGGTTAAGAAACGTTAAATAATTCCATATAATAAAAAAATTACTGGAAATTCAAAATCTATGTTAAAGTAAAAAATGTATCTATCTCCTTTATCTTTCTAAACTTCACCTTCTCAAAGTCATCTTTTATTGCACTATTTAAAGTAAGTTCTACCATCTCCGAGGCCCCATATTAATTTATTTTCATTTATGTTATATCAAATTAAATGGTATTCACAAAATTATGGACATAAACTGCTCTGTAGTTTCATCAGTTTTCTTTATTACTTACACATCTAGTCTATCAACCAAAACTGTAAGCTCTTTGACATCAGAATCAGTTTCAATTACTATTTGTAGTTCCTAAAACATATACTTCAAATCACTACTTAATTGTTTATAGCAGAAAAATACATTAAAAGCAGAGAGATGGCAGGTAAATTGATAGAAAGATAGAAGGAAATAAATTGATTGATACCAGTTTTTAGGCCAGAAATTTCATGAGAAGAAGCAGGTAGGATTTCCCAAGAATGAGGCAATTTGTGTGAATAATGGACTAGTCAAGAGTCTCTGAAATGCTCCCTGTAACAACAATTACTATCAATAGATAAGGATGAGGGCAATGAGTAGAGCTTATGCAGTATTTGACTCCAAGTGTTTATTATTATATATTAAAGGCACATAAATGATTTTTAATAGAAAAATAAAATTATAACAATGATAAATTTTCTTAATTGTACAATTAAAAAATCATTTAACTCTCTAAATTACCACATTCTACCCATCTAAAAGTTATAGAAAAATAATATAGCATATGTGTAAAATCTTGTGATGTGGTAAAGAAAATTATTAGGGGCAAGCCAAATGTTATTAATATACTATATAATAATGCCAACAATATGTTTTTGCATTATTTAAATTCAAGCTAATAGTTCATAGGGAAAAAAATCAGCAAAATGTTTGTTCTTAATTGGCATTAATATTTATAAGGGCATTTTCACATATTTAATTGGATATGAATTTCAAAATATTCTAGGTTCATCATCATTAATTTAGAAATATGGAAATTAACATTCAAGAGTACATTTCAAATGGTAAGGAAGAGAGAACAGGTACTGAAAACATTTTATTATGTAATATTTCTTTCCCCACATACTGTTTTCTTCTTCATAACTTGTAAAATAGTTCCTTTGCATTAAAATGTGATTGTGGATTTCCGAGTTCAGCTCCAACATGTAAAATACTTTGAGTTGTCATTCCATCATTCCAAGAAAATAGCTGAACAAACTGAAAAGCAGTGACATTTTTTAGACCCATCAGAAACATATCTGATTATCAGGTCAGTGGACAAAGTACCAGCTGGATTCTGTGGACACAGACAAATACAGTGAATAGCAATCTATATGATTACCTGCAACAGAAACCTCTGGAGTCATAAACTGGTAGAAACACATGGTCACTTCAACTAATTGCTGAAGACTCAGTGTGTGAGAAAGAGAAACTCCTGCAGTCATAGTCCAAATTTTTGTGGAGTTTACCTCCATGAATCCCACCAAGTTTTCATGTTGAAGAATCAAAAAACTAAAATGCCCTCACACTGGGCAGAGGAAGAGGAAAAGCAAAATATACCCAGAACATTCTCCACAACAAAAGCCAGTACTAGAAAGAAAATTATTTGACTATAGAGATTTATCAGGAAAAGAACCATTATCTCACATCAGCCCTCTCTAGCCCTCTCTGGTCTTCCTGTCTTATTATTCGTGTATGGGGAGCAGGGGTGGCTAAGAGTCACTTGTGAAAGCCACAGCCCAGGGATAGAGGCCCACTAAAAGAATAAGATATAGTTATCATACTATAGAACACTTTTCTTCCCACACACCCTACCACCATCCATTTTGACAGTGCTTGAGTATATA
>PVKE010005294.1:0-59721 GCA_004027555.1 Craseonycteris thonglongyai
AAAAAAAAAAAAAAAAAAAAAAAAAAAAAAAAAAAAAAAAAAAAAAAAAAAAAAAAACCAAAAAAAAAAAGAATTGTCACTATATAGCTACAAAACCATGACATCATGTAATGAAAGAGGCTACGGGACCAGGTTGGTATGTGTTCATATTAAACTCTATGATCTTCCTCATGATATGTGTGACGGGCTATTTTAACTTTATCTTAATTTTTTAACTCAAAAAGAGCACAATCCTGCAACAATTGTAAATCTAGAGTCCCACATAAGTGACTTGGAAAAAAATGTCACTGAGTTTGGTTTAGATGTTTTTGTGCCTTTGTATACAGAACCTCCACCCATCCACGTGGTGACATCTTCTGTGAGAGAGCAGGAGTCTCTCAGTCTTATGGAGAAATGGATTCAGGGAAGAAGAGCGGTCCGCAGTGAAAGGTTACCAACTGAAAGCGAAAAGCTAAGTGTAGCAATGTTTTCTATTCTTTCATAAATGGCATGTGTAGAGTCCAAGTAGTTTCAAAGAAGTGAAAACACCTGGGGACAGTCTCTTTCCTTGGTTACACAACTACCATTTTTCTCCCCCCCCCACCCCGAAACTAATCTTAACATCTCTAAAACAAAAGAAAACAAACCATGGGACACAGCCAGTCTTGTTTTAAACACCCTGACGAATCCCTGCCCTGTGCCAGCACAGAAGCGAGCCATCCATGGTAACTCCTTCTACCTGCCAGGAGCCTTCTTGATCAGTGAAGTTCGATCCCTAACGGCAGGGCCCTACCTTTAATGGCCCTGAAGGTGAGCACCATGGAAAGAAACGAGGAAGGAGTGAGAGGGGTATTGGTATATTTGGTTGGCATGATCTATAGGCTCTAAGTTCTTCACTCCCAATCATTGATTGCTTTCTAGCATCCCAATATGTCTTTATCTCAAGAGCTAGTTAATATTTCCAAAATGTTGTTCATGTGATTTAATTTTTACGTAATTCTCTTGACAAGTATGTATATGAGGATTGTCCAGAAAAAATCCAGCCAATCCTTCACATATACATATGTGTGTGTGTAGTGTGTGTGTGTGTGTATATATATATATATATATATACATATACATGTATATCTATATCTATGTAGATAGATATAGATATACATGTATCTATTTATCTATCTATAAATGGCATTCTGCTCTCTAATAAAAAATAGATGCATATTATAAAATCAAAATAAGACAAGAAGGGCATGTCAAATCCCAAAGGCTAGTAATAGCTACTGAAATGAGATTTTTTTTCCGTTTTTATGTTCTACTTTGTTATGCCACAGTGCACCCTGCCCCCAAGGGAAGATTAATGCCTTAAATACTGAATGTGAGCCAACAGGATGATACAGAAAAAACAGATAAAATGTACCTGAATATTGTTAAAATCTTGCGATTCCAAATTAATATACAATGTGGGAAGAAGAATTCAAAGATCAGAAATAACAATGGATAAACTCCATGAGCATGATTAGTTGTTTCCACGGATAGCTATTTGCAAGCACAATATTGGCTTATTCTGGGTTATACTACAAACAAACCTATGAATTATAGTTAAACACTTTTCATATGTTCATTGCATTGTATTGTATAACTAACACATTTTTTTTAAATTGCTAAATTTACTGAGGTGACACTGGTTAGTAAAAATTATACCAACACATGCTTTACTTACATAATGAGATTAAAAAAGTAATTTGTTTTTTTGTGTGAGAACTTTCTTATCACATAGAGGAAGCTTATCTGATTAACTTTAGATGGTAAATAAACATTCTTAATGATTGAACACATTTGTACTATTTTAAATGAAGGCATGTAGGAAGAAAATGACTTATTTTTAGCAAGAAACAAGTGAGCTGGTTTAGAGAAGTAGAAGGACTGTAGCACTCAGAACTACATATTAACTGTTTCATTTTCTTGTATTGGTTGGATATCAGCATTAGAGATAAAATAATATTATAATTGATGTGCTCAAAAAAACAAACAAACCACTGTAAAAGATTTACTACTGCTCAGATATGAGCAAAACCCTTTTTGTTTTATAGCTCTCCTGGAATAAACTATTGTAGAGAGGAGAATGTTTGGCATAAACCCAAATTATTACTGGACTTTTAAATACTTATGTCTGAATTTGCTTCTGATATTTCAGAAAAATTAAACCAACCAAAACAAGAATAGTATGTCACTGCAACCCAGACTTTCCGATATCCTCACCCTCACACTGAAGACTGTGAAGTTCACATAACTAACCATGCATATTGTAGTAAAACCTCTCCATGACAATGAGGTCTGCAAGCCCACTTGGCACTTTAGTTTGTTTCAGGAAAAAATAAAAAATCATGCAACTAAATTTCATACTCGCAAGGGATGACAGTCCATTGGAATGAACGAGGGTTTTAATAGAAGCACTTATTACAATCTATGCTCATCTTCGATAGCACATTTGCCCAACTTTGTGACCTGAATGGAGTTTGCTTAAAAAATAAAGAAAGCATCTACTGATTATCAAACGCTAGTGTATTATGTCCCTTGTTAATATGTCCCAGTTAATGGCATTTTATTTGCAACATCACAATTGTGAGTCAATTCATTTTAATCTTGGCTAGACATGGAGCCACGAACACCGGTGTTCAAATTCAGCTGTGCCTCCTGTCAGCTTTCTGGCAGTGAGTAAATAACCTCTCTGAGACTGCTTCCTTGTCTTTAAAATGTGAGGACGAGCATGCTCACTCTTTCCACTTTCCAGTTTGTGATGGAGGAGAGTCTGATTCCAAACTGTCTTACCCAGGTGGGCTCTTTGTGGTTGGAGGTGAGTTGTTTCATGGAGGCTACAATGACTCCTTAGAAAGGGCAGCATTCCAGTGATGCTGGGGAATTGTAGTCTACCTTGGCTAAAGAGTAAATAATGATTGGTCACTTTGTTCAGAACCTTATGTAAAAGAAACACACATATATTAAGTTCATAACCCCACGATGAAGTAAGCAAAATACCATTATTACACATAAGCGAATGAAGGCTTAGAAGGGCTACATGTCCACAAAGACAATCCCAGGAGAGGCAGAAAGGACGGGGGTGGTGGAGAGGCTGCCATCAATCACATTAGTCCTTTGACCTTCTTTACAAACAATGCTATGGAGACAGACGTGCGTCATTATTAACAGCAGAGCTGGAATCTAAACCCTGCAATTCTGGACTTTGCAGATGAAATACAAGTCTTTCAGGAAGCAAACTGGGATAGATCCTGATTCTGTTTGGGACATTTAGGGTCAGCCATCACTTCAGGGACCTGTAGCTGGTATTGGAACTTCCAATTTCAGATGACTACGTCTGAGTGTGTTTTTGTTTTCAAATCATACGAAATTCATTTTCTTAGGGAGAACTGCTTTGTATTTTCCATTATGGACTTCTGGTGCCTTCCCTCTCTACTATTCTTCTGTTCATTTACGTTCTTCCTAGACTACAAAGGGAAGTTTAAAAAAAGTATATCAGAAATCCAAAATTTAAAGGCACACTACAAAACTGAAAGCTTAAAAACGTAAGCTCCACCGATACTAGTAGAAATTGAACAACCAGCAAAAAGAAGTGACTTTCTTATCTCAGTGTTCTTAGGGTCCATGCTACTGAATCTGATCACATCAACTTCTAGTCTTTTAAACTGGGAGGAAGGGCCCGAGACACCAACTATTATGTACAACATACTCAGTCTCCTTAACTTTCTTTACCATTATTTAGAGTCTTTGTTACACAATAAACTCTATTACTGTCCACTTAACTTGTGTATGGAGATTTGTTCATTATTTGAGTTACCTGATTATAACCTGGTACTTACACCAATTCTAATCCTTGCTAGCAATATAAACTTTGAGGAATTCTCATATTAAAATGAACCGAAAAAAGAAAGAACTTACTCCTGCAAATCTGTTACAAACTGCTTTTGCCCAGAAAGCAGTCTCAAGGAGTACGACGTGAATATTCTCTGAACTAAATCTGAACAGAATTTGTATAAAACACAAAATCCATTTAAAGTCTTTTACTTATCCCTAAAGAAACCTAAAGAATTCGTGTTAAATGCTTAGTGACAAAAAATGGCTATTGCCTTTGGTGTTCGAACTTAGATAATTCTATTGGCTCCCTTTGCTTGGCGTAGTCATAAGAGAATGTGACTTCTTTCAAGGAGGGCCTTTGGAACTTCTTAAATTAAGTTTGGAAAACACCTTCATAGAGCTATCTGACATTGAACTGGCTTAGGCATCTTGGCAAAGTGAATACAAGTCATTCAAATGCAATTCACTGCTTTGCATTAAGCTTTAGCTGTACTAACTAAGTGTTATACAGCATAGGGAACATAAACTAGAGATCTAAAGATACGTAGGCACTATCATGATGCAATCAATGTCTTTGAATCTTTGATCCAATTCTAAAATCAGCATGTTTTATGAGAAGACATGACATCTTTCAGACAACTGATAACTCTACTTTGCCATGTTTATTTAATCATTTACAAATTATATATCATATGTAAATGTATGCAGCATGGTCCAAAAGGAGGTATACAGTTGAATCAATGACATTCATCACAACACACCAGAATTTGTGTCATATGGTATGTTACAGTCCTGGACAGGTTCAAGAAATGTTGCAACATTGATGAAAGACATTTCAAGAGCACTTATAAGATTAAAAGGTTTAAACAAATATAAATGTTATAAACAAGGCAATAAAATGCAAATAAACTATACTGTACACCTACTTGGGCCACTCTATATAAAATATAATAATCTACATTTTATATTTTTGTATCATCTATATGAATAACTAAGAAAAAAGTTTAGTACAATTTTTACTAATAGTACCATAGTTTAAGGAACTGTACTATGTATTTATATCTTCAGATAAATATTGGCAGAAAAGTAAAAACAAAAATGTGAGAGTGTAGACAGACAAAAAATGTGAACCCTAGTGCATAAGAACATAACTGGTAGAGCTAACAGACTAATGTAAAAAAAAAAAAAAAAAATCAAACAGAGTAGGGAAAACAATGTAATAGGCTTTAGATTTGTAAAAGAGATAGATATTATCACTACTATATCTCTGGCTTTACCAAGTTTATTGAGAATAAATTGTCATGTTCTGCCAATTCTGGGTGCAAATTTTAATGCTGCTATTTACTAGCTCTGTGAATTACATAACCTTTATGAGACTGAGTTTTCTCATCTGTTAAACAGACCAGAAAACCACAGTGTGTTAATTTTCTTGATACACTTTTAAGTACCAATCTTAGCACGACTCCTTACACCAAGACAGTCCCAAGTTGTGATGGTGAATAAGAAATCTTGTTTTTGGTATGGTTGCTAGAACATATACCCTCAGAACTGGGGTTCACATAGGGAGAAACTATAGGAAAAATGCAAAATCAACCCAGACCTAAAGAACTTTGAAGATGGTTGACCTTGTTTATGACCGTTCCTCTCTTCAAAAGAAGCTGAAGAGTATGATGTTCCCCTGGCTAAAATATTTGCAATTATATTACTGTATAATTTCACTTTTATTCAATTTTAATAATGAGGCGGAGGAGAAAATATTGCTGCATTAAATTACTTGCTCCCTGCTCAGATATGAATATTTAATAGCTTAGTCAATGGTAAAGCAATTATAAATATCTGCAAATAAAAATAATTCCTTATTCCTAGTGTGTAAACATATGTATCTGCCTCCTGTACCTGTTACAATCGAAGTTTGAAAGAGCACTTGGGAGCTATTTGTCATCTGTCGTTGTCCTCACAGTGAACTGAAATCAGGTATATTTCCTTTATTATAAGGTTCATTCCTGTGAACTTGGGAGTCGGGATATAGCACATCAGGTACAAGTAGCAGCTCAGGACACAGAGCTGGTTTCATGGGTGTATGACTCGTACAGTATCATAGGACCATGTATGTGCTTGGTTGAATGCTGGGCTACTGAAATTCTTAAACATTCAGTCTGTGATTTTGTGTTTTATAAGTGAAATCACGTGAGACAAAAGAACAGGTGTGTGAGTGGAGGAGATGCAGGCAAGCATTTGCGTCAGCCGTTCCTGGTGGCTCCATTTGCATGTCACACTCAACATGTCCCCAAGTGCAGGCATCTGGTGGGCTTGCTGTATGTGGGAGTTCAGTGAGATTCAAAGCAACTTCAAGATAAGTGTGTTCCGTCTATGCCCTGAGTCAGCAGGGTGCGGACAGCCCTGAAAAACCCCGCTTTCCTCCTGAACCAGAGTAGGATTCCAACACAGAAAGAAGAAATAGCATTCTGAGAAGCCTGAACAACCTAATGTCTTCTACCGTGTCCTTTCTCACTCCTGTGAATTTCCCGGTTTAGCTGACCTCTTACACTTAAAATAATGACCTAGAAGGAAATGGGAAAGATAGGGCAACCCATAGCTCCTTTCTGAGTTCTTCCTTACTCATCAGCAAGCTAAAGATAGACAATGTAGGTATCATGTATGCATAATCATGAGGTGAAGTGAAAACAACTGAGTTAGTTTCGGGCAGGTTTCCACTGTTCTTATCAAGTACAGATGCAGATTTGAGTTAGGAAACATGAATTGTATCACTTTGGTGATTCTGCGTACCAGGTGAATATTCGTAGTTGCATTTAAAATAGGTTGCGCACAATGTAAAGATGAAGGGCAAAATTCATGGTAATAATTTAAAGTTTTCTTGACTTGCTCCACATTAAGTAGCAAATAAAATATATGACAAGTGAAGGTAAACTGAAAGAAATGATAAAGCTTTATATTTTAGTACCTTTAATGGCACCCTTTTCCTGCTTTTTGAGCAGGGGTTCAGTTTTTATATTTTACTGGGCCCTGAAAATTATGTAGCCTTGATCGCCTGGACAGGTGACATAGTGGTTAATTCCAATGGCTTTGAAGGCACTGGCTGCTCAGTTTGAATCACATTCTGTCACTTAGCCTTGGCCTCACTTAACTTTTCTAAGCCTCTGTTTTCTCATCAATTGGTTATTTAATCAACTTATATTTATTGAGCCCACTGGGTACAGGGTGAGGAACACAATAGACCTTCTCTCTACCCTTGTGGAACTTTCATGGTAGAGCTAAAGACAAAAATCAGACTGAAAATTAAATGCATACTTACGTATTATGATAGTACTATGAAAACAGACCAGGATATTTTGAAAAGCAGTGTTGGGGTGACTATGAATACTTAATTTATTTTGAGTACTGAAATGTTTAAGTTGAGACTCAGAAAACGAGTAGGAAATAACTGGGAAAAGGGTTGGGAAAGGGAAAAGATGAAAATACTTATCTCATAAAGCATACATGATGCATGGCAAAATCATTAGCACAGTCCTAGAAATAATTCATAGTGAACGCAGGAGTAGTTTTTGTCATTAGAAGGATGATATTAGTCAATCTATAAGGTGATTTTTAGCCCAATCCTCACCATCCTTTCACGTTCAGCAATGTACATGTAAATACATTTCTAGAAGGTTCTTTATCAACATAGTCACTCATTTCATAATATTTAGCTGACCTTTAAGTATTAAAGTATATAATACAATTCTGCTCCGTTAAGTCTCTCTTCTTGGTAAAGTTCTTTCTTATGCACACGTATCAGTTTCTAATGAATTTACTTGGGATGCCTGTAGCACATGATCTGAGTATATGTGCACTGTGTCTTAGTTTTGTTTCATCGTATTGTGACAGCATGCTTCCCCTTGGGCACAATAGGAGTTCAATTAAAGAAAGCTAGTGAAGGTCTTCCTTTTCTGTCTTTAGTTTTCTTTTCCTTGTTTTTAACAATGATCGTGAAAATGAAAACAAAAGTGTCTCCTTTTTTCAAGTTGTCACTGCGCTCTCTCTCCCTTCCTGCCCATCGTGGAATTGCTATCTCCTGTCGGCCTCTTTCATCTGAAAAGAGCCTCCATGCCATCTTGTCTGATGGGATCCCAGGTCTGAGGTCCAGTTTGCTAGTTTCTTGCCGAAGCAGGGACATCTGGGAGAGGTTAGTGACAGTAAACTATCCCTGAGCACAATATTGTAATAGGTGAAGCAGGCCTTCCATGTCAGTTCATCTACCTCCTCAGTGGTTCTTCTCCAGCCTTCTTTCCTTGATCACCCAGAACCCTCCGGCTGACCCCTCGAAAATAATGTCCATCTATGTTAGGCTGGCTTGTTGTCCCCCAGGAGCATCCTGAGTACTTGAGAGTCCCCCTTTTACCAAAATGGGAGGCTGTTAACAGAGCATAAACCAGGGCTCAGAGAGGAGGTCTAACAAGCTGTTCAGTGTCCTGTACACGTGTCTATTTGTTAAATTCTCCAGAGTGAGATACTGGAACCACTCTAGGTTTGTGCTACTGTCTCCACTTCCTTTTTTCTCTCCTTCATATTTTCCAGATGGTCAGAGAGCGTGGGAGCGTATGGGATCTGGCAAAAGGGTTAAGCCGGGCATATACTTGGTTTGAGTTGAGTGGGCTATATTTGTATAATTCAAGGACACTTTCAGGAATAGTTATCATTGGTACAGCTGTCCTGGTGTGGATTTATCTCTAGAATACACCCTTATGCTCTGTACCAATCTCCCTGTACCTGACCCGGAGTTGCAAGGCTAACATCGATGTCAATATATAAATGTTTTCTACATTACCTGGCATTGGCCAACAGCTAGTCTGAGGCAATTTCTTCCAGCCCTCAGATGTGTAAACAGGTAAGTGAAAGATTCAGTTCTAATTAATGCCAAGTCCAAAGACAAGTTCTGTCTTGTCAGGAATAGACTTGGTAGTGCCGGGTACACTGCGTCACCCACTTGTAATGAACATTTTCAAGTAGAATTGTACTGTGTTACATTCAAGAAAGGCAGAATTCTTGTCTTTTTAGGAAATGAACCTGTAATAGTACTACAAACAATAAATATGTCTGTTTGATGCATCTCAGCTACCAATTAGACAAAATCAAATTTTGATCAACCATGCTATGGAAAAGACTGAATTATGTTTATATTCTCTCTATAGAAGATATTGCAAATATTATTATTATATCATTCTCTCTATAGAAGATAGCAGAAATATTATTACTACGCAAACAAGTAAGCAACAAGCAAACAGCCTAAAAAGGTAAGAAAAATTATTATAGCTGTGTTAGGAAATTAATTCATAGAACTATTTTTTGGATTTTTTGGCATTTATATTATTATTCAACTTTCTTTTTTTTTTTTAAAGATTTATTTATTGTTTTTGACAGAGAGAGAGAGAGAGATAGAGTTAGAGACAGAGAGAAGGGGGAGGGCCCAGAACAGTCTCCATAGTTGTACATCATTGGGTTTTTCACATAGTTTCCTTCCACAGGTGGGTGGGGCTGCACAGGGCAGGAACTGGGAGAGCTGAACTGGGGGCACTCCCCAGTTCAGCATATGGGTCCGCATGGGCTGGGGCCGGGATTCGATCCTTTGTCCCTGGGGCTGCAAAGTGAGCGCCTAACCCACTGAGCCATCCGGGCTTCCCCCAACTTTCTTATGCATAGTTTGTACTTTCTTTTCTAATTCTAAATAAAATTAATATCTCCTTTTTTGGTGACATTTTACATTTACAACTTTTTTTGTCTTAATGAGGGGGCCTCAAAATTATATAAGCTTCAGGTTTCACCAAAGCCCAATCCAGCCCCAAATCCAACTCTATACATCTTATCATAAAAAAAAATAACATTAGGGGAAGCCGGGATGGTTGAGCGGGTTAAGCGCTCGCTTTGCAGACCTGGGGACTGAGGATCGAATCCCGGCCCTGGCCCGTACGGACCCTATATGCTGAACTAGGTGTGCTTCCCATGTGGGAGGCCCCCAGTTTGGTTCTTGCCCCCCCTGTTGGGCTCCTGGCTCGGGGGGGGGGCATGCCTCCCATGCAGGAGTCCCCCAGCCCAGCTCTTGCCCTGAGCAGCCCCCTTCCACCTGTGTGGAACAAAACCATGTTGAAAAACTGATGATGCACAACTATGGAGACTGCTCTGGGCCCTCCCCTTCTCTCTGTCTCTCTCTGCCTCTGTCAAAAAAAAAAAAAAAAAAAAAGAACATTAAGATGGGAATATGCTTTTTATATTACACTTTTTAGTAGTTTTATATTGGGATTCTACTCTTGTGCACCCATCCCAAAGTGTCTTCCTATGACCTGACTCTATGAAATGGACAGTGGACTGCATGACCCCACCTTCTGGTTGTACCTTCTGTGCCACAGCTTCAGTGAAATAGAAGTTACTAGGTAAGTGACTCTCTGTGGGGATAAGAGAGACTAAAGACAGTTCCAGGGGTATTAAAGCTGAAATGAAATTAAAAAAAAGGACAGAGAAATGGAGCAGATATTTCAATAGAAGGACATATATTACATGGGGAAGGAGGTGGGTGGGGGGAGAGAAAGAGAGAGAAAAAGAGAGAGAGAGAGAGAGAGAGAGTGAGAGAGCAAGAGAGCGAGCTTTATTCCTATTCAATTCCTAACTCCAGATCCTTTGTCTTGAAATCCACAGAACTATCTGTAACCTTGCTTCACATCTCTCATTTATCTCTTACCAGCAACGAAGAATGTCCTGAAAAATCACTCTTTCCCCTAAATTTTCATTTTACTGGAGGGCTCTGGAAAACGATAGATATGATTAATTGAATGCCAGATGAATCACTGAAGGCCTACGCCATCTCTGATTTTCAGAACGTTCCCAGCACATAGCTCTCATCAACCTCTTACAAGTGAGGAAATAGATGGCCTCAGAGAAGGTAACATGCTAAAGGTTATGTAACGGGAAAGCACAAAGCTGAGCTGAAACTCAGCTTGTCTGACTCCAAACTGTGTGTTCTTTCTGTTGTACCACACTGCCTGCCAATGTCTAAAGCCAAAGGAATTCATGTCTGCTAGTGGAATTTAATACATGATTTTCAACAGATGATTATTGGATGTTAGAAGCCATACAGTTTACACATAGTTAATTCAGTCCTTCATTTTTGAAATTAATTGTTAAATGTACTGGGGTGATATTGGTTGGTAAAAATGATGTAGGTTCCAGGTGTCAACCCTCCATTTTCACATTAAGGTTATTATGGTCTTAGAAGTGATGTGGTTGAAGGTTCCAAAATAATTTTCCAAACACAGCCAAGAACTTGGGTCTCCTGCATGCCTTCCATTAAATTTTACCTATTGAGAGTACATAAGAAACCCAGACATAGCCAAATACTGTTTTTGTTGAATGAAAAATTTTGGCTTTGGTAAATTCAAATCTAGTAATTACATTTTTTTTATTCCCCCTTAAAATTATGAATAGGTGACAGTAAAGAAATTGAAATAATAATTTTTTTAAAAGGGCTTTAAAATTTATTCCACAGATTCATTCATTTTAAAGGATTTACCCGTTATGTCATTTATTTTATTTAAAAACTAGAAAAATGACAATAATCCACACTCTCAATAGCACCTGCTATGTTTTTGATCCATATATAATGTAGTATTATATATATATAGGGACAATGAAACTTCGGCAAATTAATGAACAAATGCAGGTCACCCAAATGTTAATGGGCAAAACATGACTTATCCCAGATCTTGGTTGACTAAAAATAGCAAATGCTTTACCAATTTTGTTTAAGTTTAACCTACATAAGATTCAAAATGTGGACATTTAGAAAGGGCTTATATTATGCCCTTATTATATTGTGTTTCTTTTCTTTCTGTGAAATGATTATGGTTTGCCATTGAAATCAATGATCTGGTCAATATCTTTTAATGTTCCTTCAACAGAAACCTTGGTACTGAAATACTCAGGGCTGTGAATTTTCTCACTGAGCAGAAATGGATACATTGCAAGAAAACAACTCACTTGACCAGAGCTTTAAGATTTAAGAAGTAAATCTATATTTTAAACTGAATTGCAAGGATTTAAAAGTTTTACTTAAGTCCCTAGGGGGAGAAAAATATGTTGGGAAGTCTACCATCCTGAATAATGCACCATCCAAAAATAAACCAGAATTTATTATCAAATTCTGATATTTTAGAAACGTCTCTTTTTAAAAATTGCTTCTTGCCTACATTATGGTTGATTACACTGATATTGATTTTTGTTCTTCTTGAAGAAACAGAGGGTGTGAGAGGTAATATGCTTAGACTTTTTCAATCAGGATTCTATTAGAAGGAGAAGCAGACAGGATTGGATAGCATTTGGCCAATAGCCACTGTGACACGAGATGAGATAAATCTAAATGTAGCCCAGTGCCTGACACACAGTAAAAGCTCAATAAGTGTTAGCGATTGCTATTTTTATTATTGGCGAGAGAAATATGCCTGGGAAACTATCAGAGATGTGGATGATTTCCTAAAATGAACACAGCATTTTGGCAAATGTGTCATGAGACATCCGGATGTGCTAGGTTCGTGGTGAACTACAGAGGCTTGATGTATTTACTTGCAAGATGGGATTTAGTTCTCACCTGGCTTGGTGCCAGCCATGTCAGTGCCCTTGTCAATTACTGCGGAAGTTTGATCTGACCTGCTGACGTGACATTGCTGACGCCACAGTGCAGCCGGGGCCACTTGCAATGGATCAGCACTTTTCCTCCTGCAGCTGCCACATACCTCTAATAAATATCCAATTTCTCACTTTGGGATTCACAGTCTTTTACCCTCATCTTGAACTGAGGGCACTAATTTAGGGTCCGGGGTTGTGTAATCACCGTTCTTTTGAATGTTACCTCTATGAGCGGCCTCCCATCATTTCCCACCTGTAGTAAGATGGGCAGTCGCATACTCTGCCAACCCAGCTGCATGGCTCCCAGTTATTTTAACAATAAAGGGTAAAACAAAAAGATCAGCTTAATACCCAGATAATTATTCTCCACTAGGGTTCACAACCTTTGAAAGGCAGGGTGCCAACATCCTGCACATGCCCATCTGGAGCGGGGGATGGCTCAATGCTGACTCCTGTCATGAGTTTGTAAGAATGGAAGAACGCTGACCTGGGATGATTCCCAGGGAAAGCTGCTGATGAAAGGTAGGAGCAGCTATGCTTTTGCGGTTAATTGAATAAGTGTTTGGTTGCAGTGATGGTTGTATCTAGCTTTTGAGCCAGTGAAAATGGGCATGTGTGACCATTTGCCTTATATTCAGATGCTTCTCTCCTTGACAGCTGCCATTCAGGAGTTTCTCAATAACGTCAATTAACCTCCCTCCTCCCTGCCCACCCCCCCAGTCACTGGACTCATAGGGACATCTAGATTGCACATTCCACGTTTGAGGCCAGGTAAATTAGTATTGTGTAAGCAGAGCTAAGACCATGAACAATCACAGAGTGAATGACTATAACTTCCCAGGCAACTGATGTAGGAATATGAGCACTTCTTTAGAACATGACCCATTAGACATCCTAATTTCCACCCTATATCTGTCTAGTGCCTACTTCTTGTATTTTTATCCCCTCCTGGGAAAGGAAGGAAACTTGGGAGTCTTGAAATCTTTATCGTGAATGAAGCCAGGTGGCAGAAATTGCTACCATGTGGCAGAAATTGCTTGATAGCCAGTATAACTGATTATTAGTAACAAAACTAGAATCCTAATTTTGCTATGCACTACAGTCATTCAACTGGACATTAATTCTGCTAGGGATTACCATGTGACTAAGGTCTGGCTTATGAAATATATACAGAAAGTTTGAAAATAACTTGAGAACTTGCCTTAAAAAAAAAAAGGAGACACCTTTATTTTTCCTCTTACTACCATCTATTGCCTGCAATATGAATGTTACAGAGGAAAATTTAGCAGCTTTCTTTGACCATAGGATAAGCACTACATCCTAAATATGAGGAATCGGTGTTCAGGAAGAAGCCTAAATTCAAGATTTTGTGGAGTCTTTATATTAGCCTTCTACTTCCTACATTTAATCTTCCTTAATATAAGGGTCAAATATATGTGTATGTTGTTTAAGTTACATGGTCAAACTAACCTTGATATAGATCATATGAACTTTACAGAAGTTGTTTTTCAACATTACAGTGTCTGTTGTCTTCCCCTTCAGGACTCTGCAGCAACCAATGTTACTTTTTTGCATTCCTAAATATTTAATGGGCAAATGAATCTTAACCATCCGGGGACAGTTGTGTGCTACATCGATAGAACTGGAAAAAAAAACCAAACTCATTTCAAAATTTATTTGTCTCATGAATGACCTTGCCAAATTGATTAAAATTGCTCTCCTAACTTTATACAACATCAATTTTTGCATTTTTTAGGTGCTCAAAGTTTGCATGTTGAGAGGGGCCATAATGCATGAATTATGATTTAGGTCATGGTGGTACGGTCATATCTAAATGGAATACTCACTTCAAACAAAGAAAAAACTGAGATCGCTCATTTATCATGTCAAAGTTTCATATGATGGTCACATTATCATTTAAAAAGTTGGGAAACTGAGCCACAAGGAGGCTTAGTAAATTATCTAGAATATCATTACTAGAAAGGAGTTGAACTGAAACTGAAGTCCAGTTAGTCTGGCTCTATCCTGTGTATTCTGAAGTATTCTGTAATAGCCGCTCTGTGATAGATAGAGGGGTTCAACTATATTTTTAAAATAAATTTAGATAACCAAATATACTTCCCTAACATATGAGGATGAGGCGAAATCTGAATAATTATCCCTTGACTTTTTTCCAGAGAATAAATATAGTGATATTTTAAAATCCACAACCACAATTAGGCAAACAATCAGTAAAGGCTTTTGGTTCTGTTCTAAAACGTCCAATTATTTTATTTGGGAGCAACTGATACATTACGCTACAAATATTTCCGCCATGTCAGGTCCTGCTGACTATAGTTTATTGTTCAAAGGCAGGCTACTTCCTCTTTAACTCTATTTCATAGCTTTGTTGATAGTTGTTCTTACCATTTTCATGTCATTAGCTTCTCAGCTTCTACTTTTCATTCTCTTGCTTTTGGTCCATTGGGGTAAATCTACTGCCACCTCACTCTTTCACATTTTATATGCTCTCCAGTTCTTATGAAAGCTCTCTAAAGTATAAGCTGTATATCACCACATGCAGGAATAATGTATTAGGGTATACAGCAAATATTTACACTCTGAAAATGCTGTCAAAACCTGGTAGCATAGCAGGCTAACGATTCCTAATTATGAGGTATCTTGGAGTTCTTTGTAAATATCCTTAAGCTTTTTGTTGGCTTTTAAAACAAATAGGTATCATAAAAATTCCTCTCACATCTAGATAAAAATCTACAAGGGAATGATTTTGCCCACCTAGGCAGAAAAAATATTAAGTTTTTAGAGGCTGGCATTCTAAAAACCAACACTGGAAAGAGGCTTCATTAAGTAATGCAAAAATTATCAGTTGTAGTATAAAAGGTTATCCTACAATTACTTTATCTCCTAGTAATCTCATTTTAAAGGAGAAAACACATAAACCATATTTGTAATTAGAATGCTAACTTACTCATTCATCAGTGCTCATAGAAGATGGATCCCCTCAATACACTCTCTACCTATGTGAAAAATGATAACACGAAGACTGATTAAGCCATTCAAAAGCTGTCTAAAATAGAACATTCTCAGGGGAAGCTGAGATGGCTCAGCGGGTTAAGCACTCACTTTGCAGCCTCAGGGACCTAGGATTTAATCCCGGCCCCAGCCTGTGCAGACCCATATGCTGAACTAGGGTGTGCTTCCCATGTGAGAGGCCCCCAATTTGGTTCTCGCCCCCTGGTTTTGGCCCCTGGCTTGAGGGGGCGTGCATCCCCTGCAGGAGGCCCCCAGCCCAGTACCTGTTCTGTGCAGCCCCTGCCCACCTGTGCGGAATGAAACCATGTCAAAAACTGATGATGTAACAACTATGGAGACTGCTCTGAGCTCCCCCTCTTCTCTCTGTCTCTGTTTCTCTGTCTGTCAAAAACAATAAATCTTTAAAAAAATGAAAAAATATTTTAAAATAGAAAATTCTCAAGATTAAAAAATATGGATAATGTCATTATTTGCAAATTCATACAACTCTAAGTTTTTCAAATATTTAAGAAACTACATTTGCTTCATCACCTACAAGCATTTAACTTGCTCAAGTGAGGTAATTTAGGGTTCTGGTTCAGTTCACGCAGTTTTATAACATGGCTAACTTCAATATTTAAAAATGACCCAAGATATCATAATATGGTTCCATCATATGGATTCATAATATGAATCCCTGTTGGGTGGGGTCTTTGCAGGTCACTTCTACTTAGCAATGGGAATAGTCAAATTCAACTTGACCCTGGTTCTCAAGAAAATGCTTAGCCAAATTTTTTTCCTTGAGGAAAATAAATATATATTTAGTGAAATAATTTTCTTTTACCCATTTGATACCGATAAAGAATGTCCATAAACTCTGTGGAAAAATAACATCATATTGGTTTGCTCATGAGAGATACAAGCAGATAGAAAAATACAAATGACAGTGTGAGTGAGGTAGCTTTATGACATAGAAGTGTCACTTGGGATAATGACATTTCTGGCTGGCTGCCTTGTTTGATGCTCCCAGAAGTGGTTTCCTTTGAGACTATTAAATAAAACGATTGATGTGATATGGAAGTTGAGTCAGTGGTGACCTTTGGATGAGAATTAGTGGACTCTTTGATTAATTCTGGCATTTCATTTTACACTTCTTTCTGAAATCAACTCAGGGCACGTGGTGTGGTCAATCAGCTTCCATCTATAAGCTAGTCAGTGTACTTTGAGACACTTTATATGTATTCTGAGTAATGTTTTATTACCCTAAACTTTACTGTAAATAAATAAATCTAGGGTATGTAATGAAGACGGGAGACAGTGAAGGGCTCTGTGGATAAGCAGAAGGAAATGATATTTCTATTTCTAGTGTTGTTGTCATCATCATCATCAACAAGTATATCAATTAAGTTTACATATTCACTTGCCATTTCCGGCCTTTCTCCATTATAGTCTCACTTGAAGGCATATACATTTGAGAATTATTAAAATAATGCTAATTTCAATCTAGCCTAATTTCTCTCCTAAAAAATCAGCAGATCATGTGGTAGAATACAGTTTATATGACACTTCACTGATACTTGATCAGAAAAAATGTCTGACATAGTTAGAAATCCCATTGTCTCATCAACAGAGACAGTACAAAACCATAAACTCAGCAGACTACACATTCCCAGATATTTTCATCTTTAGAGTGAAGCACACATTTTCTGTATGTGGTTGTTGTCCCTTAACTAAAAGTGGACCAATAAGGTAGAAAGCTTCTGGAATATATGTTGTTTGAACCGATCTGTATGTTTTTTTCCTATTTTGATGGTCATAAAACAAAACCATGCTTCTTTGTGTGTTTAGCATCATGGAACTCAATAATAGGTTAAGAACTAAATAAAGAATTTGCAAACATTGTTGAAAGCAAGAATCCAGTCAACAATGCAGTTTACACTAAGTGCTAAAATGTGATGGGGAGACCAAAAGTGCAATAGGAATTCAGTGGGAGGAGATGAGCTGTAAACTATACCTTGAAGGTTGGGTAGGGTTTGAGTGAGATGGCAGCGTTACTAAATGGTATTTCAGCCTGGAAGAAAATCTTGAGCAAAGGTAGAGGATCACAACAGAACATGAGCAGGTTGGTGTAACTGCACAGGGAATAATGGTAGTCTAGATCATATATTAAAACTAGGTTACAGAGATTTTCTTACTTGCACCAGCAAGTCACGTGACTTCTGACTATGCCCCATGCCAATGATTAACTTCACAGACCTCAATTAGCCAGTATGGAGCAAGGTCAAACATCGGAGTATCATAGGCATCAAGGAAGGTAGTAATGTGAACATAACCTAGAATTACAATGGTCCTTCTATCTCTTTTTAGACTTAGTCATGGGTATAATTAGAGACTGTACATCATTATAGATTCCATTGGAAGGGAAGGGGCTGGGGGTGGGAGGAGGGGGGAGCTGAGTTTGGACTTATTACCTACAGCTTGACTAGCATAGGAAGAGATTGTTTTCCTCCAACTTGGGTCTACATGTGGCCCTTTCCAATAGAAGAAAGAATTCTAAAATCGTAATGATTTATTTATAAATTTTGCCCGACTTAAATAAACCTAGGCACAAGACTTTACAGTCCATTGCCACATGGCAATACTTTGTGAAGACCAACTGTGAGGACTGCACCTAGGTGGGGGTGTCCAACAGGAAGGGCTGTTCCCTAAAATATCAAGCTGGGATGGGCCTGTCCTATCAAAGCGTAGAGCTAGGAATCCATGTTTTAAAGTTTGGGGAAATAGAGAAGACAATTGCATCAAGCTAGAGGACGGGCGCAAACTCACTTGGGAAAGGAAGCATTTAATGGGCTGCCAAGCGTTGGTTCTGAGTCCAATTCCTGGAAAGTTGGCAGAGAAGATTATTTTTGTCTACTGTTAAGTATTTACATCTTTCATCTCCTTTCCGGCCTTTTTCTGCCATATTGCTACCCCTAGGGTTCTAGTACAGTAGAAAGGAAAGAGACAGATGCCCCGGGACATTAAGAGAGGACAATGTGCTAGCTGCCATTTGCCAGTTGTGTGACCTTCACTTTGAGTCTCACTTTTTCCTTGTGTAGAATAGGAATGATAAACTAACATTTACTTTTTGTGTCAGGATTAGTTGACATAGCACATATAAAACAGCCAACTCAGAGCAAGACATATGATCAAGCATTGGATTTGCTTTCACTTCCCTGTTTCTTTTTTGTGTTCCATTTTACATCTCTACCCTCTCTCTCTTTTCTTTGCTTCCTCCCCCTCATTCTTTCTTTATTATCTATTGAAAAATATATTTTTTTAACACTGCCCAAGTACTAAGTACTACGCTGGGCACTGAAGATAAACTGATGCCTTGATACGAAAGATGATCCCAGCCCTCCTCCATTTACCACCTAATAAAAGACACACACATTAATCAGAGTAGGACATACCGGTAAATGAATGTAAAAAATTACAACTATTGCATTTAAAGCAGAAGTACATGGTGCTTAATAGTACATGGTGATAATAGGATTATTATATTTTTCTTTTTTCCTTTCTATCATTATAAGCAGAAAAATAAACTATACTAGAATAAAATCCAGAAAATTAATAGGAATGTCCATAAATGTCCATGTGTTGGTGGATTGATCTGGAAAGTATAGGATGGTTGGTACTTCTGTATTTTGGAATTCTGGGATCAGAAAGTGTAATAACAAACATCACAACCCAATATATTCTATTTCATGTTTGTCTTTATGCTTCTATTACTCCTGATTTTTTTTTAGAATAGTAGTTGTTTTAGATTTCATCAGTTTATTCTTTCTTGGATTAAATAAATATAAATCCCTTTGTTCCTCTGGGGGAAAAAATGTACTTTAGAGTACAAAACAGTGGGTTGCCCAGAAGAAACTCAATGTTCAATCGCATTACAACCACTCAATAGAAAATAAAGCTTCTTCCCTCAGGGATTTCATTGTAATGAATAGAGCTGAGGCAACTTCCCAGTGTGGAACGCCTGGTAGGGGCTGCAGCCTCACCCAGACCCTGGGGCTTGGACAAATAGAAAACTCAAAGTCCCCATCTACATAAGAACTCTTGCCACCCCCTGACAAAAGTCAGCAGTCCCAAACAGCAAGACACTCTCTTATTGGAAAATAATTTTCTTCTTGTTAATCCTAGAAGGAATGGGTTCTTTGCATGGGACCTTGGCGTCTGGGATAAAATTAACTTCATGAAAGGACGTGTGCTTGGGGAAATCTCTTTTCCTCACTTGCCTGGCCTGCCAAGGTTGTGGAATTTGGGTCCTGTCTGTGCATTTATGTCACATAAATGTAAACTACTGGAACATTTTCCATCATTGTAGTAAGTGACAATTTTAGGGACAGAGATTGAAGAGAGAAATAAAAGATAGCTACCCCAAATCCATAATAAAACATGTAGAATTGCTGATTCACAAAGGACCATGGTCAAGGGCAGTCATTTCAGAAGTCACCCTGGGTACAGATTACTCAGCCATGCTGATCTTTGTTTTGTTAGGATTAGCCTTCATGTAATATGCCACACACACACACACACACACACACACACACACACACACACACACACACACACGTGTGAGCGCATGCACACATACAGACACGCCCTTATTATTTTTCCTCTCTCCTACTACCCATCACCAAACAAACAAAACAAAAACTTCTCCAGACTCCAATTCCTTCTCTGGCTACTTCCTCAATTCTTCCCTGCCTTTATTAGTACTGTTCCTTCAGAGGATTTTGCTGCCTCTAGGTCATCTTCTTCCATTCTCTGTCCATTGCATTCCAATAAGTTTTCCTTCCCACCACTTTGCTGAACCTGCTCCTTTGAAGGTCCTCTGAGTTACTAAATCCAAAGGTCAATTCTTTGTTCTATGATCAGTGTATTGATTTGTGCAGTCCATCCACAGAATTGGACACAGCTGAGGATGCTCCCCCTCCAGTTTTCTTCACTTGGCTTTGGGCCCCCTCGTTCTCCTGGTTTTCCTTCTACCTCACTGACCTCTACTTCTCAGTCTCCATGTAGCATTAACCCCTTAGCACTGGAATGACCCAGCTCTCAGCATCATCATGCACCCTTCTCTTTTATACTCATAGTCACCCCCTTGGAGATGCTATCCAATCATTGGTGTTCTAGCATTTACACTCAGATGAGGCCCAAATGCATGTCTCCAGGTTTGATCTAATTGGATTCCAGGCTCACAAATCCAATCGCTTACGTGTCATGACCACGTGATATCTAGTTAGCATCTCAACATGACGGTGTCCAATTCTCCACCTCTAATCCTCACTTCTGGTTCAGTGGTTCCCAGACTTCCCCAAGCTTCTCAGGCCCCCAAATTTAGAGCCACTGTAGCCTTCCTTCTCTCAGACTCACTGTCCAAATTGTCAGCTCAACATCTGAAATAGACTTAACGGCCCAATCTCTTCTCTACCACCTTCATTTCCTCTGCCAACTTCTCTGCCTTGGATTATTGTCATAGGCCCCTGCCTCTGCCTTGTCCCTCGCAGCCCAGTTTAGCCTAGTGGCCACAGAGATCTAGTTAAAGCAGATGTAAAATATGTCCTGGAGCTGTTAGGTCTCTGCTTAAAACTTTGCATTAGTGTCTGGCCTCCCTGTGGATAAAGCCACAATGATTAGCATGGTCTACAAGGCCCTATACTATCTGATCCTCAGGTTAGTAAGTCTCTGACCTCATTCTGTACCTTTGACTCCCACAGGCCTCCTGGCTGTTCCTCGCAGACCCCAGACATGCTCCTGCTTTGGGGCTTTTGCACTTGCCTGCAATTCTCTTCCCCTGGATATCCAAGGCCTTTAAATCTTTACATAGTGTCATCTCAGTATGGATTTCCCTGACTACATTATTTAAAATTGTAACATTTATACCTCTTCCTAGCACTCTTTATACTCATTCCTGTTTTCTTTCTCTCTCTCTCTTGCGTCACCCTCTAACATACTCTCTATTTTACTTATTTTGCCTCTATCTGTTCTCCCCAATCCTTCCGCCCCACTAAATTGCAAGCTCTATGAAGCCAAAGGTTTTTTGTCTCTTTTATTCACTGCTGTATCTCCGTGGCTTTGAACAGAGCTTGGCACCTAGAAGTGGTCTGCAAGTACTTGCCAGTTGGCGAAAGGCGATTGTCAGAAATAGAATTTATTTGTGACTTGAAAATGTATCCTTCCCCTGCTTGGTGTGTTTCCACTTTACTTCCTATTCCCTTCTGCTTCTCTGTCCTGTTCCAGTGTCCTGCCCCTCACTGAATGGGTGGGTCGGCCAAGATGACAGTGTGGGTGATGCCAAAGGAATTATGTTACTGGATGGGGTCAGAACTCTGGTGTCTCCACGTGCCTTCTGTAATCACATGGCTCTTCCCTCTGTCCCGAGGCCACCGCTTCAGTGATACCAGTGATACCTACAAACAACTCAATGCTGAGTGTTAGGGCCTCTGTGGGACTTCTTTGTAGGTAATGCACTATCTTTGTGTGTATGCATACTTTCATTAAAAAAAAAATACAGCAAATTTTAAAGTCATTCTGAAGAAGGTATGTTTCTGCATAATTTATACTTGCTTAATCCATTAGCTCTTCATGGACAAGTACTAGGGCACATACTTGTTTACTGAATGCCTGTCACTGAAAAAAAAAATATATCCATTTCTGTTTTTAAAAATTATCATTGAAAAAGAAATATTTTCTAATGTTGGAATCATGTAAAAATATTTGCACTGTAATTTACAAGGTGTCAAGGAGAAAATCAGGAAGTACAAGGCAGTATAGTTGATTTGACTAGAACTTCTATATACCCCTCAGCTTATAACCCTTATGAGGCCTGGTATAGAGCAGTGGACACTAGTAAACGCCTTCTAAGCGAAGCTCATCCAACCTGAGGCCCATGGGCTGCATGCAGCCCTGGACAACTTTGAATGCAGCCCAGCACAAATTCATAAACTTTCTTAAAACATAATGAGAGGGGAAGCCAGGATGGCTCAGTGGGTTGGGCGCTCACTTTGCGGCACCAGGGACCGGGGATCGGGTCCTGGCCCCGGCCCGTGCGGAACCATGTGCTGAGCTGGGAGCTCCCCAGTTCAGTTCTCTCTCTGTCTCTGTATCTCTCTCTCTCCTTGTCAAAAATAAAATAAATAAATATTAAAAAAGAAAGAAAAGAAAAAACAAAACAAAAAAACATAATGAGATATTTTTGTAATTTTTTTTTTTTTTTTAGCTCATCATCTATTCTTAGTGTTAGTGTCTTTTATGTGTGGCCCAAGACAACGATTCTTTCAGTGTGCCCAGGGAAGCCAAAAGGTTGGATACCCCTGCTCTAAGCTCCTACATTCTCCAAAACTAGTACACAGGACGAAGAATCCTGCTGCTTAGCTGAAGGATGCCCTGAGGAATTAATTAATGAGGAATATTCCCAAGACCAAAGGTTGTTAATCTCCTACCTTTACTTTATTTATTTGCCTTTAAGGAGAAAAATCAAAAGCTGCGAAATGAAGCCAACTTACACAAATTCCATTCTACAAAGAAGCCCATTATTGAAATCTCCAAGGACATAACCCAAGTTGTTTTAGACAGATAGATAGTGATGATTTATGACCAACTTTTCATATAAATCATAATTATCAAACCAGAATATTGATCCAAAAATAAAATGAGGGGTAACCTGTATCATAAATTTTATGATTTGGGATTTATTATATATACTTGTATATATTTCAAGTAAATACGAGGCAGTGACTTTAGACTCATACACATTATAAAGTATAAAGAAAAATATAGCAAACTATGAAAACAGATTGTTGAGCTAGAGCCATACACCTAAAACTACATATTTTAGTTTACAGACAAAATTAAATGCGTATTTCAATGGATGTATCTAAGATATAATATTTAAAAAAGGAGAATCAGTCAAGGGAGAACGTCATAAATTACATAAATGCCCATCCACTGTGCTGTACACCTGAAAATAATAAAAAATAATAATGAAAGTAAACTATTATTTAATAAATATGTATATATAGTCATGAGATATAGAGTATAGCATAGGAAATATAATCAGTGGTATTGTAATAGCTGTGTAGGGTATCAGATGGGAAATAGACCTACTGGGGTTATCACTAGATGTCTGTAAGTGTTGAACCATAATGTGCTTTTGTACACATGAAACAAATAGAAAAACATTACTAAAATTAAAAATAACAATTCAAACAATATAAAAGAGAGTCAAAATTTTATTGCAGTATTTGTTATTCACTGTGACAAAATTGGTGTCCAGCCAAAAGAAAACAATGCCAATGTTTCCTAGTATTCTGCATTGTGCTTGTTGAATTTTTTTGTTTTAAGATTTATTTTATTGTTTTAGACCGAGCCAGAGAAAGACAGACAGAGCAAGAGAGAGACAGAAAGAAGGAGGAGGGCCCAGAGCAGTTTCCATAGTTGTATATCATCAGGTTTTAACATTGTTTCATTCTACACAGGTGGGTGGGGGCCGTGCAGGGCGGGAACTGGGCTGGGGGCCTCCCATATGGGAAGCTCACCCCAGTTCAGCATATGGGTCCACATGGGCCAGGGCTGGGACTCGATCCTGGGTCCTCAGGGCTGCAAATAGAGTGCTTAACCCGCTGAGCCATTCCGGCTTCACCAGAATGTTTTTATTTTGTGTCTTGTGTTGTATTTTTCTTGTGCAGAAAGCAAAAATGCAAAGTGATACTGCAGGTAAATATCTAAGGGAGGCTGATGTCTGTGCATTTTTAAGCTCACGTTCTCATTTCTCCTAAGATGAGACTCCATAAATACAGTGACAGTGCATGCGTATTATAACCCTGATACGATTCTCTACAGCATCTGGAAAATGGTAGAGCAGAGAACATGCCAGTTGGAAGAGAGGATGGACTATGTGGAGCCCATTGCTGGATTCATCACTGAGCTATCCCATCTGCAAAAAGTTTTTATTTTTTTATATTCAGGAGCTGGCTCTTGGCAAATAGGGGGCAAGATGTCCATTCTGCGGACATCTTACCAAAGGAGATCATTTTGAGACTATCACTACGAGGAAATACAGATAGAAAATATTTATAGAGGGGGGCCATTAGCTCTATTTTTAAAATCACAACCAGGCTTGAGTCTTATTTTTATTTTATTTATTTTTATTTCTAATGTTTTATTATAATATAGCTAGTATTCAGCACTATATCAGTGTTAGGTATACACCATAGTTATTCACCATTTATAGACCTAAAGAAGTGACTACCATGATACGTCCAGCACCCATCTGACACCGCACCACGCTGTCACTATACTATGGACTGTATTCCCTATGCTGTACATTACCTCTCCATGACTTATTTATTTTATACCTGGAAATTTGAACCTCTTATTCCTCTTTAGTCCTCTCCCCCTTTTAATTTTTTAATTACAGTTGACATTCCATATTATTGTATATTAATGTCAGGTGTACAGCACAGTGGTTAGCCATTTATCTAATTTAAGAGGTGATTCCCTTGACTAGTCTAGGACCCACCTGGCACTATACTTAGCTATTTAATATATTACTGACTATATCCCCTATACTTTATAGTCCCAGGACTATTTAGTAAAAACCAATTTGTACTTCTTCACCTCTCCCCCTTTTTCACTCACCACCCCCACATCCACTCATCTGCAACCATCAAAAGGGTCGCTGCATCTACGAGTTTGATTCTATCTTGTTTATTTATTTTATTCTTTAGTTTCTACATATAAGCAAACTCCCACTGCATCTGCTTTCTCTGTCTGACATACTCCATTGAGCATAAGACCCTCCAGGTCCATCCATGCCACCGCAGCTGGCAGAACCCAATCTCTTCCATGGCCGAGCAGTATTCCATTGTCTGGATGTACCTCCTCCTCGTTATCTGCTTATCCAGCCACGGACGCCCAGGCTGCCTCCACATCTTGGCCATTGTAAACAGTGCTGCACTGAACATATGGATGCACGTGTGCCCTCAAAGTAGTATTTTGGGTTTCTTCAGCTAAATACCCAGAAGTAGAATGATTGACTGGGTCCTTCTTTGTCTCTTGTTATAGTCTTTGTTTTAAAGGCTATTTTGTTTGGTATAAAAGTATTGCTATCATAGGTTTTCTTTTCTTTTTCTCAATTCTGTGAAATATCTTTTTCCATCTCTCTCTTTACTTTCAGTCCATGTGTGTGTCTTTCAATCCAAAGCGAGTCTCTTGTAGGCAGCATATGTAAGGGTCATGTTTTCTTATCCATTCATTCACCCTCTCTTTTGATTGGGGCATTTAATCCATGTACATTGAGGAGGAAGGAAGAAAATGGTTAATCTTTTCAGTTTTTTGAATATGCTCTTTGAGATCTAGAATTCTTGCTTCTTATTCCTATAAGGGATACAGAGGACAGGCAGGATGAGATTCTGATAGGGCAACTCTTGACCACCAAGGGTGAGGGGAAGAAAGAGGCTCTCTTCCCATTGAAAAAGCATTACTTTCTACTTTTCCTTAGCAGGTGAGAATTTGAAAATAAAATTGCATCTTAAGAATGTTGCTTAAAATTGCTTTTTCAAAAAGCTTTCTCCCATATGTAGAACAAAACATATTTTATCAGGATTCAAATAAAGAAAGCTGTAGAGTAGAAATTCAACTGCTTTCCTGACAGCAGATATGGACAGTGCAATGCTAAATGAAACCCGATTCTGCAGTGACACACAGCTCATGGTGCAGGAGTTGGCTACACTTGAATTTGGATAGTTAGTTCTGCCTTCATCTGTATGATCATGTATTTATCTCAGACTTTCAAATCCTCCCAACTGACACAATGGCATCTGATATCATCATATCAACTTCTGAGGGTTCCACACATATTGTCAGATGAGCATCCCTATAACGTGTAATCTGAAAAGCAGTGTCTGTGAGAAGCTGGGCAGATTCCTGTATCGGTGTATATACTGAACCACTACAGGTCTAATGATGGAGTATGAGTATCTTCCAAGCTTACACAATCTTAGTGCTTAGGTAACTGCCTCACTTCTAACAACAGAATCTATAAGGATGATCTTCCCTATAGTGAAGGGAGGGAGTTAGTTTGTCTTTCTCCTAGTCTTGGTTTAGACATAGAGACTTTATCAGCACTCATCTGTGTCACTACCACTCAGCTTTGCTATAAACTGCTTGTGAGCTTTGATATCTACAAGAATCTCCCCAGAATAACTACCCACAGACACTTAAGGCCAACCCAGAGTATGTAACTGCCTGTGTAGCTGAAAATTGGCTTGTAGTGCAAACCCTCTGACTTCTTAAAATGAAATCTGGTGGAAATAGGATAAAATATATTAATCTGCTACAGTTCTCATTATCTAAGAAGGAAATTCATGTAACCTGTTTTTCAAGGAGAGCTCCTTGTAATTTTTTTAAATTTTTTATTTTTATTAATCTTTGCCTCCTTGAAAATAACGTCTTCTTACATGTAGTTGCTTAAGCCATAAGGCCTGGAGCACTAAAATGAGTGTACTATACTTGAACTTCATGAAATCTATTTTTAGCAATGATGAACTTGCTATATTTGAAGGTCCCAGGAGTAAGGGTGTTCCACGTTAACATGCACACACAGAGTTCAATCCTTCGTACAAAATCAGGCCTTGTCTTCACAGACGCTTTCGACGTAATCAGCAGCATAGCCCTTCCCTCTCTTTTAGGTGATGAAGTACTCCATTTTCTTATTACAACTACTTCACTAAATAAAGGCTCTATTGTGAGATGGTCCCTATTATCATGATGGCTCAACTAAGAGGCCAGGGAAGCATCAAAAAAGAAAAAAAAACAAGAATAAGGTTATTTTATTCTAGCTGCAATGGAACCAACTGTGTTTACTCCACTATCCCTATCATTAAGCCACCTACATTTAAGCACTTAGATTTCAAATTTGTTGAATCTCTGAAATGTTATTTCCGCTTGTAATTTCTTTTCTTTCTTGAAGAAAAAATTAGAAGGAAATATGTCTTTTTGATTGTTCAGAGTTCTCAGCCTCTGCTTAAGCTTTCTGAACTAGAACTTGCTTTCGTCACAACTATGCCTAGCTGGTCTAGTCATTGATTGCAGTCCCCAAATTTTTGTGCTTCTTAATTATATTTTCTTTCTGAGCATGAAATATCCTAATTGTGTTATAACATTCAAATTGTACACATATTAAATGCCAGTGATAATGTTATTTTACACACTTTAAATAATTATTCATTTAGTTAAGCATCTTACAAAACAGAATATTTCACCATATTTCACATTTGTGTTGGGAGTCTACTTCTTGCACTGACTATAAAAATACTGCTAGCATCTTTCCAGCTAGTTGTCTTAATATTATTCCTATTCATAGGGGAAGAACTCACTTCTGAATTCTACTGACATCTTTCAACATTGTACCCTGCGGGATCACTAGGATGCTCATCATTACTGGTTTGTCTTCATGCTGACTTGTTTGAGAAATGTCAGCCAGTAAGCCGATGGTAGACTAAAGTTCCTCCTCCATCTCCATATTCAGCATCATCATTAGAGAAAGTGAATGAACAGTTGCAGGTCTTTTTTATTTATTTATCAAATGGCACCGAGTGACAGACACTACAACTTCACATATGGGGCACCGAGTCTTCTTTATTCATTTGAAAGTTGTCCTGTGAGGACATGATACTTATTGCTGCTGGGATCATCTTTAAACCCTATGCGGTGATATCACCAACATAGCAAATGATGGCAGAGCGTTAAAGTGAAACGAACATTAGGAAGCTACTAAATCAACCATGGGACTGCTTAACTCCAGAGTTCTTGTTGAGAGAGACAATAAATAACTATCTTTAAAAGTCCTTTTAGCTGGGCCTTGTGTTACATATAGCTTGTAAATCTTAAAAGATATATGTTACAACCATGTTCCCCAAATAATGTTATTATGAATCACTGCTTCGTTTCCGAAGTTTTCTCTCAGCTAAGACTGGCGTGCCTTTCAATAATCATTGAAATAGCTCATCAGCAGAAGCTGCTTTTATGCTATTAGAGGAGAGATGGGGTCATTTTTGGCTGGTTCTCTGGCGTCTTTGTGCTTTTTGTATATATTGGTGTCGTATACAAAGAAGAGCACACCATAGAAAACTTAACACATTTTACATTCTATTTCAACTCAGTCCTAGTGTCTATTTAATTTATTCATTATTATTTTTTTAGTAGGTCATTCTTTTTTATGATCAGTTTCAGGTGTACAAAACATATAGTGATTAGACATACCTATATCCCACAAAGGGATAAATCCAATAAGTTTATTACCCACCTGACACTGTACATAGTTATCATAATATAATTGACTATATTTTCTATCTTGTACTATATATCCCATGATGATTTCTTTGAAAATAGTTGACATTCAATATTATTTTATATTAGTTTTAGGTGTACTCATAGTGCTTAGACATTTATATAATTTATGAAGTGATCTGTCCAATAAGTCTAGTACTCATCTGACACCACAGAGTTTTTATGTTATTGACTGTTATCCCCCAATACTGTACTTTGTAACTTCATGACCATTTTGTAACTATTGTTTACACTTCCTAATTCCTTCACATTTCTCACCTAGTCCCTCAACCTCCCTCCCATCTAGTAACCATCAGTGTTTTCTCTGTACCTGTGAGTCTATTTTTGGTTGTTTGTTCATTTATTCTGTTCTGTAGATTCCACAAAGAAGTGAGATTATATGGTATTTGTCTTTCTGTCTGACTTACCGGTACTTTACTTAGCATAACACCCTCTAGGTCTGTCCATGTTTTAGCAAATAGTACAATTTTATTCTTTTTCTTTTTGAAGCCCAGTAATACTCCATTGTATAAATGTACTACAATTTTTTATTCAATCATCCATTTATGGGCATTTCAGTTGTTTCCACATCTTGGCTATTCTAAATAGCACTGCAGTGAACACATAAGTGCATATATCGTTTTGGATTAATGTTTTGGATTACTTTGGATAAATACCACAGAGTGAAATTTCTTGGTCATAATACAATTCTATTTTTAATTTTTTTGAGTAACCTGCATACTGTTTTCCACAGTGGCTGCACCAATCTGCAATCCCACCAACAGTGCACAACCTTTTTTCCACATCCTCACCATCACTTGCATGTTTGTTTATTGATGATGGCCATTCTAACAGGAGTGTGGTAATAGTTCATCATGGTTTTGATTTGCATTTGTCTGATGATTAGTGACATTGAGCATCTTTTCATTCATATGTCTATTGGCTGTTTGTATGTTCTCTTTGAAGAAATATTCAGGTCCTCTGGCCACTTTTTAATCGGATTGTTTGTTTTTTAGGTGTTGAGGTGTATGAGTTTTTAAAAAATAAATTTGGGTATTAACTCCTTATCAAATGTGTCTTTGACAAATATCTTCTCTCATTTAAAAGGCTGTCTTTGTGTTTTGTTGATGTTTTCCTTTGTTGTGCAAAAACTTTTTTAGCTTGAGGTAGTGCCATTTGTTTATGTGGTTTTTTGTTTCCCTTGCCTGAGGAAATATATTACTAAAGGTAATGTCTGAGAATTACTTCCTATATTTTCTCCTAGGAGTTTTATAATTTTGGATCTTACATTTACTCTTTAATCCATTTTGAGTTTATTTTCATATATGGTATAAGAAGGTGGCCCAGTTTCATTTTTTTTTTTTTTGGTATGTAACTTACAATCCTAGATTTTAATTTACTCTATATTCCATCAATAAGAAAAATTACTGAAGATGAATCTGAAAAATTAATTTTTAAATGTCCTGATAGTATACTTTTTGTGTGCAGCAATAGATGTATTATCAACTCTCCCATTTGTTAATATTATTTTGTATTCCTCTACATACCTCTGAGCAAAATAATTGATATAGTGAAAACAACCTTGACCTAGAAAAAACATACAGAGATCTTGTGAAATTATTTTATGTTTCTTAACTTAGAAAGAGGAAAATGAGAGGAGGTTACTATCGCAGAGCTGAAATGGATTACTTCAAGATATGCTAACTTATGTTTTAGCAGAGTTAGAGATTGTATTTGTGACAATGAGACAATAAACTATAACTAAAGCTAATTTATATTCATAACATCATGTAGGATTTTATCATTTGCTTTTAAGCAGTATCTTTTCTATTGCATTATTATCCACTTACAGTCTAACTATGCCTTTTTGGGAGTTTCATTAAATTATCTCTAAGTTAGTATTAGCTGCTTAGTAAGCCTAATTATGCTATTATGAGATAAATAAAATCCTTTCATATGGTCATTCAGCAAGGGATGTTTCCATGTTTAATGTTAAAAATAATCCTCAAACTTTAATATAAAACCAGCACTCACATACTCTACCTGTGTTTTCTTAGCAATACTGCTTACAAATAGGCTTCTTGATATTCAGCAATGAAAATGTGAATAGTTATGACCAAAGTATAGAGGAAAATTATGACGCTCAAAACTCGTGTGTATAGACAGTCACTTGATATAAATACACTAAAAAAAATTATTTTTCAGTAACATTCTACTGAGGTCAAAATGTTTACTCCTCCATTTCATAGGGTGGGTAGAGATATTATTTGTTTGTTACTGACGCACTGTAAATATTTCTGACAGAAACGTAACCAGATGTCGGTATGGGTGAAGAACTATATGTACAGAGTGGATGTGTTTGATTAGAGCACCATCACCCTGCTTCCTCCCCTCAGCTTCCCCATCCCTCTGACTAGCAAAGACTCCCTCAAGATGATACCTGAGTCTGGATGCATTCCAGCCCAAGGGAATTTTATAATCCATGATTGCCACCTATACACCGCCTACATTTCCATCTGGGGAGGAAGACACAGAGACACAGAAACCTAACGCTCCTTCATTATTTAATAGCAGCAGAAATCCTGGAAGTTCTAATTTCAGTCCAGTACTCTGAAGAGTCTTGGACAGTATCAACTTTTTAGGGGTCATGCATCCCATCCAAACACCACTTTGCCCTAACTCTCCTTTGGAAAACTGCTTCTTTACATAGCTTGAGATACAATACACATCAATAGGTTGCTCAACACATGAAGTTACCCTCAATCCTTGGATGTGATGTATGAGATTTCATATTAAGGCTCTAACCAGAATGGCATTACTGATGGCCAATAGCTATACCAATGCATAGTACCACATTAGAATACCATTAGATTCAGGGGCCTCAACACTGTAGGGGTCCTGTCCCTGTGGATCCAGTGTTTGGGTGTTTGTTAAGTATCTGGATGAGTTGTCAGTGACCTGAATCTGTTTATCTCAAATTAAACTCACCACTGTTTCTTAAAACTTTATTTCATTTCTTTCTTCGACAAATTTTCATTCAGTACTTTTTGTGTGTGTCAGGTAATGCTCTAAGAGATTTTCCCAACAGAGACAAATTCGCTCTTTGGGGAGAACTCACATAGTATTGGATTAGACTGAAAATAAATGAATATTTAATATAAAAAGGGCAAAAACAAAGACTTTGCAAATAGCAACAAAGACTTTGCAAATAAAGCAAAGTGAGTGGTTGGAGAGGTGGTGGTCTGGAGCAATGTGGCTTGGTGGCCAGAGAAGGCCTCTCTAATATGGCATTTGACTGAAGACCCCTTGTGTGTGCACTATGTGTTATTTGCCTATAATTGGTTTTATTCATTCACTGAATACGTGTTATGTGCTCTCTGCTGTAAGGCATGTTGCCTGGTATGATATCTAGATTAAACAGTCACGTGCTCTTGCCTTCATGGGGTCCACAGTGTAGTATCAGAGATATAACGTGTCAGCCAGTAATAACTGAAACAGGCTGGTGGTGGCAGATGCAGAAGGGAGATACTGGCAAAGGGCAAAGGAATTCAGAAGATGGAAAAAAAATAAACGAGAGAAGGCTCCTTTGTATTAATCTCGTCTTCCTGGCCACATAGTAAGGGGGTGGCGATGATGCAGTTTTCTTCTTTGTACTCTCAACTTCCTAGCATGGTGCTTTCCCTGTCTGTTTCATGTTTGGTCATGTTTGTTGTAGATCAAGCTTGTCTAACTTGTGGCCCGCGGGCCACACGTGGCCCAGAAGGGCCTCGAAGGTGGCCCAACACAAACTTGCAAACTTTCCCAAGACATTACTAGATTTCTTTGCGATCCTCGTCCTACCTCATCAGCCATGGCCAGTGTCAATGTACTCCACATATGTCCCAAGACAACCCCTCTTCTTCCAATGTGGCCCAGGGAAACCAAAAGGTTGGACATTCCTGGTAGATGATGACTATTATTCACTGAATATTGTTTCTTAGTGACTGCTCGCCTTTAACTTGTTTTGTAGGAGACAAGGATTCCCATGTAAAGGCTCATGTCTAAAACAAGTTATGTTTCTCTTTTGATTCTTTCTATTCTTTTATTGATAAATTTATTAGGGTGATAGTGGTAAGTAAAAATTACATAGGTTCCAGATGTATAATTCTATAGTACTTCGTCTATATGCTACAATATATATTCATCACCCAGAGTCAGCTTTTTTTCATCACCATATATTTAGCTCCCCTCCCCTTATCTATGTCTGTCTGAATTGAAACCTTTTCAGACTTCCTCTTCTATCTTGATCAATCAGTGTCCACATTATGAAGAGATAAGTCAGTTTGGCCAGGTCAGTCTATGTAGGTATTAGGGGCCCAAGAACAACAGAACAAATGATAGGACCCCATTCTGGGTATTAAATTTAGCATTATTTATTTATTTCCCTTTAAAGATTTATTTTATTGGTTTTTTTTGACAGAGAGAGAGACAGACAGAGAGAGACAGAGAGAAGGGGGAGGGCCCAGAGCAGTCTCCATAGTTGACAGCATTATTTTTTCCATATAGTTTCACTCCACAGGTGGGTGCGGGGCTGCGCAGGGCAGGAGCTGGGCCGGGAGCCTCCTGCATGGGCCCTGGCAAGAACTGAACTGGGGGCACACCCCAGTCCAGCATATGGGTCAGCATGGGTTGGGGGCAGGATTCGATCCTTGGGCCCTGTGGCTGCAAAGCAAGCACTTAACCCACTGAGCCATCCCAGTTTTCCCTAATTTAGTGTTATTTATATCAGTTGTGAAGTGGACTTTTCATGGTAAAGGGAGCTGACAAATTGAGAAAATTTTAAGTTTAACTAGAAGCTCTGAAAACAAATGTACAACTTTTACACCATCGTTATTCTATTGGAGCAAGAGAACTACTTCTTGTGCCTGCTTAGGTAACCATTTTTTTTAAAGCAGGTAAAAAACGTAATTAAAAGAACAAAAATAATTATGTGAATAAATTATGTAGTCTTTGCATTTAAATACACGCAGGATTGTCTTCTTTTGTGATCCCTTTCAAATCCCAAATGTCTCATTTTAAGAAAGTCTCATCTCATTTACTCTTCCAGTCAAAAGATTAAACCATTTTAATTTTCTAAGGGAGGAAGCTTCTAAAACCACATAGAAGTTTTTAATCCTGCCCAAATATAAGCTGAATTCTCCAAAATGCCTGCCTCTACGGTAAACAGAATCCATTAAAAAGTAGTTATTAGGCCCTGTGAGCAGAAAACAATATTAGAAGCTTAAAAATGATAGCTTTGGGGCAATGAAACTCATTGGACATAGGGTACAGAAGCAGGAACAGAAAAAGGGAGAGCGATCCTTCAATATAAAAACAACAGATTATGATGAAAAATATAACTAATTAGCATTTTCATTGTTTCTTTCAATAAAAATCTCAAGACACTTTACGGAACAAGTAGGGTGATAATATGAAGCCTCTGGGTAGGCTACCAGATGGAATAATATATACAGGATGAAAATATATACAAATATGGAAACTGTACTGTTTATGTAAGCCGTGTAACTGCCTAATCATGGTGTTTGTGCATATTCTCCACCACATTTAGTACTTTTAAAAGGGCTTAAGGTTTAACAGTAATATGAAAGTTTTAGAAAGTATTGTTACAATTATAATTCTAAAGTCAAATACAACTGGGTCAAGTTTCTGAAGTTTTTATGTTATGAACTAAAACATACACACACACATATACACACACCAAAAACCAAACTTTTGTATTCACAACATGCTCTTGTTGAGAGGAAGGGGAATCATAGTTATGTTATGAACTATAACGTGTGCATACACAATATATTATAAGAGCTACAAATATAAAAGTTATATATGTGTATTATATATATTGTATGTATATGTGTATAATACACACACACATATATGTATTGTATAAGAGTTCTAGGGAATGACAAATATACATACATTTTTGTAGTATACTAAGTCCTGTGCAATCACATGTAATGGGTTTGGAAATACACAATACTTATTTAGATGATGGTATAAATGTAAATGATTTTATTGCTAAGGTCAAATTCTCCCTTAAGAGTCAAGAATCACAATTAAGTTGAAATATAACACATGCTAACACTGTGCATATGTTACATTTAAATAAGGCTTATTTTCAATAAATGGGGTAAAGGATCAGCCGCAGTTTCAATTTATTAAATCCATCTACTGCAGTGACAGTTCAACAAGAATGCCTCACAAACTAATTATTCCATTTCCAATAAAATATGTAGATGAAACACTGATTAAACTATAGGGGCTACTAATTAATATCCATGAACCCTACAACAATAGTTATACATAGGCTTACTGACCTAGAAATAAACTTGAATCACCTTTCAAAACATAAGCCAACATTAGTCAACTTCAGAACTAGAGAACTCATTCATATTGCAATCCGATCCTACAGGAGTTAGTCTTCGGAGTATCTTAGCATTCTGAAAGTACTAATACCACATATAATCACTAGAGATGATGTCCCAAAATCTGACAGACCTCATCTAATTTAAGATTTTGATGTCTCTGAAAGTGGGAGTTCATATATTCTATCTTCTGGATATTCAAATTTCTGTTATTTAAAGTAACATTTAGATCAGCATGAGATATTTTTTATAAATGAGTTCTCACCACCAATTTAGATGGTCATAAAAACTCAACTCAAGGCACACCAACGTCTGTCCTTAATTACTTCACAAAGACTAGCTGGATATGGAGTCTTAGGGACTCAGAAGTGATTAAAAGTGCTATATATTGTACACCTGAAACTAATATAACCAATATAATATTGTATTATTACTATACTTACATTTAAAGATAAAGTGGTCTATCTCATGTATTTTCACTGTTCATAACTGGATCTTAGCAGTTTCTTGGTTCATTCTTTCCTTGAACTGATTCATTCCAAGGTGACTGGCTACTCAGACTCTCTGATGTCAGTCACATAAATCTTGTATATTTCTACTTATTCACATACGTCCTTTTCGTGGCACTGTCTCAATTGCCACTAAATATCAATTAAAAAAAAAAATCTGCCAGGCTTCATCCCTGTGATTCTGCCTTTATTCATTTCCAAAGATTTTGCTAGTCACCTTCTGTGCTTAAATCCTGGCCTCCTGGTCACTGACAGGCTCTCTGAGATAAGAAAAGCACAGCAGTTTTTAGCATGGGTGGTCATTAACTTACTCAATTTTTCCATAATGACGGCCCATTGAATTAAGACAATGCTTATGTAATCACAGCCCAACTTCACTAGTTATGATTTTATAATCTCAGCTTTCTGTTCTTCTACAACACAGAAAATGTGATTACTTCAGATAAGCCCTTTAAAGGAAGATATGCCCTCTTGATGACATCTCCCAATAGTTTAGTGGCTACCTGAGGGTAAGGGGGAGGGGAGTGGGAAAGGAGGGAGGGGTTTTCAAATATATGGTAATGGAAAGAGAGCTGACTCTGGGTGGTGAGCACACTGTGCAATATATAGACAATGTGATGTAGTATTGTACACATGGAACCTATGTCATTTTTACCAACCAATGTCACCCCAATAAATTTAACAATTAGTAAAATAAAATAAACTGTAAAAAAAAAGAAGATATGATTCTTTGTTATTCTGTAGATTGTACTCACTCATACTCGCCCTTTATCCTTTTTATCTTGCATCATCAAATACTTGGATTTGTAAGCATTTTAGTCATCTATTTTAAAACATCTAGATTCAAGGGAAGGAAATGTTGTAAGAAAACTAGAAGAACAAATGTTGTACATTAGTTCTCAAGAGAAATGTAAATCATTGATCAGAATTTTTGCTCACTTCTTCACTGATCTTTGATATCTTGAAATACATCTATCTTCAAAATGAATCAGATTGTAATATTCAATACATTATTAAAGAAAAATGAGTTTATGGCCAATGTAATATTCCTATATTCTAAAATGAATGAATGTAGTGTCAAGCCAGAGACGGAAAATACTACAGGTAACTCTCCAACCTAGAAAGACTAACAATCCCTACAATTTAAAGGCATCTGGAAATTAATGTCAGTGTAGTTAAAGTCAATGACACACCACTGAGCACGGTGGGGTAAGTGATGCCTAAATTGCAATTAAACAAAATGAAATGCATCCAAAATGAGTTTTCAGTTAATGATAAAATTCCATTTAATTGCAGAAAAGAAAGGAAATCATTTAAAAAGCAAGATTCCATCAAAGAAAAAATCAAAGAAAATCATTTAACATTGGCAATAGAAAAGCAACTGGACAAAACAATTCAATACAGCAACCTTTAGGGAACATCTCTAAAAGCTCCCTTGTTGTTGGTGCTGAGAATAGAAAAATGAGGAAGTTTCATTCAGATAAGTTCCCTATGAGTCAAGGGGACTATAGACATATAGCTTATTATAATACTTACTAGGATAAATAAGATCATTGAGGAATAAGCAAAGGGTTATGAGAGCACAATGACCTTTGAGGTTGTTCTCATTCCTGACATGTACAATTCTAGCTGCATACGTATAGGCCTGCGATGGAAATAGGTATGTAGCAGATGGGAAGTCTCTCTATGATTCATTCTGATAAGTATTCCGGAGACTCAGACATATGCTGTGCCTAAGCATGTATCCACCACAAAAAAAAAAAAAAAAAAAGACAAAACAGTAGAAACTCAATAATGAATCAATAGCTAAAATCCCAAGGGGTTCGCAAGTTTCAGAGTTAAACAATATGCATTGATTCTAAATAACTAGATAGCTGAAAAAGTTATGATTTGATGACAGACTTGTAAGGAAAGAGACAGGGAGAAAAAGTCGTATTTCAAGGAAAAAGCTGCAGGTAGAGAAAGGTTTGTTTTGTTTTTGTTTTTTTGAAGTTCTATTCAAGCCTGGGAAAGATGAAGTTGTTAGTATGGCCATTATAAAAATTCTGTAAAAATTAAGGGATTGCTTACAAAAATGACAACTTGTACTTTGAAGACATATTTATTTGAAATCAGTTTTATTACCAAGGCATACTTTATTATTTTACTTTTTTGAGAAAAAGACAACTCTCCCCCAGCATACACACCCCTAGTGGGATGTGAGATGCAGAGATGTTAAATTCAAGGGCCTTGGGCCTGTGGGTACATGGTGGTTGGTCATGAAGCTAGAAGTTTATAAAACTGTAGCACTAGAAAGAAATACTAATAAATTATTTTTAGGAGGTGGTTTGATGGCATTTTTTAAAATAGAAGTAGGGGAAATTTAATAACTGCAGGGATAAAGTTGTTTATCTAAAAATATTTATCTTAAGAAAATTCTTGGAGACATAGGAAAATAACTAGGTCTATTAATGGCTTTCCCTCAGGAAATTCTTAATCAAATTTAATGTGTCTAAACCTGCAGCCATATCTTCATTCCCTAATTTATTCTTCCATCAACTTACATTGATTGAACTCCTGTGAGAGCCTCCGGATACAAATACAGGTAAATAGTCTATTATGGGACTAATATACATAAACTGCTTTTGGCTTTCATTAGAGGGGCACTTAGATTAGGGCAGCCTATGGCAGGTCACTGAAGTAGGCTTTTTACATGTGCTATGTTGACTTTCGAAAGAGAAATTGAAGTTAGGCAGATAAAGGAGGGAAGACTGACAAAGGTATGAAGCAATGAGTAGGAAACATTCAAAACTGTGTTTCAGGATGTCTAGAGTATCGATTGGGAAAGGCAGGTGATGTAGAATGTGCTCCTAGCTAACACAGGGCATTTGCTGCCATAATGTGGACTTGGATTTTATTGTTTTAGGCTATGAGAAACCCTGGAAAGATTTACAGCAAGGAAATTTTGGTAAGCTCATTCTGGCTACACTGCAAAGGATGGATTGAGCAGGGCAAAGTAAGACGGGAGACCAGTAAGTGAGAAATAATGATATGGAGAAGGAGGATGGGTTTGAGGTCTATAGAATTGAAATGATTTGGTAACCAAATAAAGATGGTGGCTGAAGAAACTGAATATACCAATGATGATTCCCAGATGTCAGGTTGGGCAACTGGTTAGATGTAGATGCTCATTATCAGTATGGAAATTAAAAAAAGAGAAGCAGATTTTGGAGGAAATAAAGCTAATTTAATTTTAAACTTGTTAAGTTTGGGAAAGTTATGAAACATTCTGTTTGAGATAACTGGAATGCTATGATCACCTGTGGATCTGGAGTTGAAGAGAAGGGTCTTGTATTCATCTGCTAGGACGGCCATAACAAAGTAACACACCCTGGATGACTTAAGCAACGCAAATTCGTTTCTCATAGCTCTGGAGGCTAGAAGTCCACGATCAAGGTATTTGCAGATTTGGTTTCTTCTGCAGTCTTTTTCCTTAGCTTGCAGGTAGCCAACTTCTTGCATCTTCTGTGTGTTCCTAGTATCATTCAATGTGTATATTATCTCTTCTTATAAGGACACCAGTCAGATTGGACTAAATTTGAACAAGTGTTTTAACTCAGTCACCTCTTTAAAACCATCTCTAAATATAGTCACTTGCTGAAGTATTGGGGTTTAGGACTTTGGCATACAAATTTTGGAGGGTCACAAATCAGCCCTAACAGATTTGATCTGAAGATAAATTTGGGACTCACTGACTACAAGTGGTAATTTACAAGGGCTACCTGGAAAGTATCCAACCATGTAATATGAAAAATATAGGCATTCATCGCTGGATTTTTTTTTCTTTTTCTAGACAGCCCTCATAAGAAGTATAGTAATAGATAGGATTACAGGGCAAAGCAAATTAGAAGTTTTTAAAGTCAAAATGCAACATTACCTGTAATTTTCTAAGCTCAAGAGGACTATGGCCCCACAAAAATTCTTTAAGATGTTTTAATATATCTTTATTTTTATAGACAGTAGTAGATTCATATTTTGTAACAGATTTCATTATGGGTGGATGTGAATGTTGACCTTGCCCTTTGTTGCTGTTTTTACATGTGTTCATGTACGACTATATGAGGCTGATTCCTATGGAAAAGGGGTAATTCATGGGAGCTTTAAATACGGGATGAGATCTGAATGGCTTCTTCCAGCTACTTATCAGTGCAGGAGATTTCAAAATTTGTGGAAGCCGCCAGAGAAAAGAGTACTTCTGGAAGTTGCTATTTCTGTATTCTACAACTAGAGAATCTCAGAGTTTGGAAGACCATTAAAGTTTTTCTTGTTCTTCTGAAGTTGGAGATAGTCATCCTAGACAGCCTTCCAGTGGGGTAGCTCTTTGCATTTCCTTAACCATGAGAAGCTTAGTAAGGGAACTATACAGTTTTCCTATAGCCATAGCACTAAATTACCCAATGGTGGGAAAAATACCGCACTATACCCATTATTTTCTCCTACTTCCCTGAATTTACCTAGACCCATTAGTGATAATGTGTTAGCAGATTAGAAGACTTCATAGGGTTATTTCAGAAGCCAAATAATTGTAAGGTCTATATTCCATTTGTATGATACAATTTGAGTGACCTCAGAGAAAGACTTGGAAACTCAAGAGATTTATTTGTACTTTATGTAAAATACTACTCTTGGATAATTCATTATTATTTGGACTTCAGTTTTATACATATGAGATAATGAAGCTAAACTATCATTATTTTTTTCTAGGAAATAAAGAAAGATGAGTAACTCGGTTCATTAAATCCTATTTACTTGGTTCTGCTAAGATCTATTTTGAATGTCTTAATATTTTACAATTATTATGGCTTCCCCAAAGGAAAGAGTGTTACCACTCCATTTGTGGACTGAACTAGAATGAATGGACTATTTACGTTCTTCCCTGAGAAGAACTATTTAGAAACATGATCAGCTATAAAACACCTTTAAAAGGAACTGATCAAATCTTCCCACTGATCTTAGATAACAAAGAAAGATGCCAATGTAGTGGAAAATAAAAATGAAATGATTTGGTAACTCTATCATCATAAATATCAACGAGCACTGTAATTTTAATGTTGCTGAAATTGGCACTGGGACATTATTGATTTTCTGTATCATCTAATGGTTTCCCGTAAATATCTTTTACAAAAGTGCATTATATGTCTTCTTAATAATCTTCTCTTGAGTCATATACTATTAAATGCTGGATAGTACTATTCATTCTGCAGTAAGTTAAAGTCATCAAACATATTTCTATTAAAATTTTATTAGACTTGAGCTAATATCCTGAAACTAATACAATGTAATTTTACTATTCAACCAGTCACCTTGATTGTTTTATGTTAAGAAACATCTTAAAAATCAGAAACAATTTTGAAAAGAAACATCTTAAAAATCAGAAACGATTTTGAAAAGGATTATTAGAATTTATTTTTGGGGTATTTTTAAGGCAGAGATAATTATTTTAAAAGCCTATTGTTATAAAGGCTTTCTGTTGTAGGCACAACCCCCCACCCCCACCCCCACCCCACTCCGTGCTTTCCACTTGGGCAAAAAAGAGATTCTCAGAGCATGACCTATGTGAAAGGTATGTTGATTTTGTTGAATTCTCAGCCACTTTACATCTTGATCTAGAAGAATTACTGCATTACACAGTGTTGGAAAGACAGAAGATAGAAGATAATTACTAAACTTTACGTTACCATGGATGTGTGAAATTTTCCAAGGAAAGGAATCCATTCATTTTGATAACACAGGCACACTAGTTAAATGCACAATTTTGTTTCATGAAAAATTTATCCTTAATGTGCATTTTTTCTCTAGCAAGCCATTATTTGAGAGTGCTTCATTGAATTTTGATTTTGTTTTGGGGATAGGAAACACTCACATTTTAATGTCTATATTTTTTTTCTGTGTGTCTCTCAGGCATAGTAGAAAACTCTTTAGTTATTGAAGCATCTAAAGGCCCCTTTCTGCTTCTATTTGGAGCTGTTGTTATACAGTTAGTTGGCTTTGGTATTACATGTCACCTTTACCTTTAAACACCTGAGGACAGGATTTGTGTTTCTGTGGGGGAAAGAAGCTGAGGTCACAGTGCTGTGACGTGTCTGGCCCAGCTATGTCTCTTTGTCCCCTTTTAACCTTTTTGTCCTTTTTCTGAAGTTCAATAAAAAGACAAATTTGGCCACATTCATATTTGCTGAATAGAGACAGAAACTGAATAACTAAGAGACGGTTAGATATATTTAGTTGAAGAACTCTAATATTTTTAGATAAAAGGAGAATCTTGAGGTATTTCTCATGCTTTCCAAACTTTCTTTAGACCATGCTGAGAAACTGAATGTGCGGCTGGAGGTCCATTAGCTTCACCCGGTTTGGTGGTTCTTAGATTCTTTTCACATACATACATAAGTCTGACCCAGTGTCCTACTTCCTACATTTTTATACACTTGCAGTGTAAAGTTCACACCTTTCTTCTTTCTTATTATGGCGATTAACTGGACATGCAACTGAGAGAGAAAACATGGTAGTCCAAACTTGGATCCATGAATGGCTAGATGGATTCCAAGAGCACTTTGAAGGTGTATGCAGAACATTTGCTACGTACGTACATCTGTACTTTTCTGGGGAAGTCCACAGCTTTTACTAGAAGCGTAAAGGGTCTCCAAAGTTAAGACTCTTAGGGAGCACTTTGCTCTAACTAGCAGCCACACTAGGTTTTCCTTTTCTAACTTAAAATGAGAAACCAAAACCTATGTGCCTTGCTATAGGAAATCTTGTTCTACTAGGGGAAAAAGAGGTTAGCTTATAATTACTAGGCTACTCTATACCTAACTAGTAAATGGTTGATTGCAATTCAGCTGGTGATAAAATTTCTCCTTATGAAGTGTTTTATGGGACGTGCAGATTCTTCCTTTTCTTTCTCTATTTTTTTGTCTCTTTCTCCCTCTCCTTACACTCTTTCCTTAGTTATTTTCTCTCCCTTTGTGTAGCTAAAAAGAATAAATTAAACTACTGAGACTGACTAAATATATTTGGCCCTAAAATTTCTTTAAGGTAAATGTTTTATGTATTGATGTTTGTCCCCTTGAATTACCTAGAGAATTACAAATATGTGATAAGTAAAAAAGATTCAGGCTGAAGTATTATCCTTTGATGGAGTTTGTTTTGGGATGCAGTGGTTAAGAATTTGTTAGGCTAACAGTGCTGACTTAGCCAGGCAAACTTTGGGTTGGGTCCAGATGGTGATCTTTGGGATGTTTCTGCAAGAGTTTACACATATCTCATAACTGGACATTGACCCAGAAAATGGGGACATTCTCACTTGTCCATATGCTAATTTGTCTCTGTGCAATTAGGGAGGTAAAACACCAATCTGAAGATCCTAAAGGTGACCCAAGGCATCATTTATATTTTGTGGCCCTGTTTTATCAGAATTGCACTATTCTAGTATGTACTAGACTATATATTAAGTAAAATAACTGAATCTCTTACTGTAATATTTTTAGAAATTTGTTGAATACCTAATACACAGTAGGTATTCAAAACTAACCAACTACATTTCTCAATCCTACGTGGTAGAAATTCATTTTTTCTCTTTGCTGATTTTAGTTTTTCTGTTAATTCCTAATTTTAATACCATAGATTACAATGTTCTTTTTTTTTTTTGAACTGAACTGAACTGGGGGCCTCACCGCATTCGGGAAGCACACCCCAGTTCAGCATGTGGGTCCACCTGGGCCAGAGCCGGGATTCGATTCTCGGTCCTCGGGGTTTCAAAGTGAGCGCTTAACCCGCTGAGCCATCCCGGCTTTCCCATACAATGTTCTTTATATCTTAAGTGCCTCCCTCCATCCCCCAAACTGGCACACTCAGAGTTATGTCTAATAATTTACCAGATTGATCCAATGGTAAAGATATTTCATGATATATTGCTGGACTGGCATTATGCACTCAACATGTGGAAAACTAACACCTGCTTGACCTTTTAAAATAAAAGCCTTTGAAATTTTTGAAAGACTTGTATCCAATGATAGTTTTCTTAGTAATTCTGCCCTTTCCTCCAGTACTATTCTCTGGTTGATATAAAATTTTATTTGCCTAATCAAGAACTTAATATTTAGTATATTAAGTTATTTGCAAAACTATGAACCATATATGAAATGCTATCTGTAATTACTAATGGAATAATTGAAGATTTATACTTGACTGGGTGTGCATCCTGAAGGATGATTCTCCCATTTGTTATTTGAATAATTGTGCTTGTAAAATAAAAGACACAACTACAGAAAGATCCAATCTAGCTTGATCGTTGCAAACCTATTTTAAGAACAAGAGATGGGTCGTGTGAGTCAATTACCATAAAGAGAATATAAACTAAACGACTCTAGTGATTTCTTTTAGATTAGTATGAGCAGCGCGCGTGCGCACGCACACACACACACACACACACACACACAACCTCCCAATTCTCCTCCTTTCCTCCTTAACTAATTTTATATTGGTTTTATTGCTAGCACATTCACAACACCTTTCCTCCTGACCCGGAAGGGATAAAAGCTGTTGACTCTATTTGGAAGAAAATAAAGGACTCGAATCTGTTTTCATGCTATACAGGCATGCCACTCAGTAAAATAAAACCAGTTGATAAGGAATTAACTCAATTTAAGATAACAAAAAGTGTGTTGATAGATCAAATAAAGTTGTATGTATAAAACAAATTGAACTTGGGTCTTGCCTAGGATAGAGGTAGATGTGTCACATTCAATTTAAATATCTGGTGTGTTTATAAATTTAGAACCACACAAAGACATCAATAGTTATCAACTCATCAGCCAGCCATTTCATAAAATTGTATTATTTTAGCAACTCCTCAATAGTTTGCTTTATTATGATGATACACAGAAGTGATTTCACTTAACTCCATTATCCCCTTAAAACCCCACTTGTTTGCACTATAACCTGAGTGGCAAGAAGTAATTAGGTTTACAAACTAGAGTAACGCTGTTACCCACACAAAACCCAACTTTTCTGGAAAGATCTTCAGCATGTTGAGTCCCTGGGTTTTAAAACCTGGTTAGTTGAAACATGGCTTCCATAGATTGTGTACAGTAAAAAGCAATAATCCAGCACACACTTTAATTAAATATGATACTCAGTATCTCTGAAGATAGATATTCACATGAGACAGCATAGGGACTTGGGCTTAGGGCCAAAGGCATGCCAGATGGCCAGGAGGAATGCAGGGGAAGCTGACCACAAGGATGCCACCACCCCCTCCCTCCCTCCCTGCACAAAAGTGCCAAAGTAGCTGATTATTATCTCTCTTCTAACCACTTTCTCCCTTGCAGATGTCAAAACCACTGTTCCGCATGCGCAGCTGATCAAGGTCTGACCGATATATGACCTTCTCAGGGTGAAGGCAATGAGCAGTCATCATCTTGCCCCCACAGTGCCAGCACAAATGTAATTACCAGGCAACAGCAGCTACCAAAGGAAACCCGCCTTTTTTGAAAAGCCAGCTGCTTTCCAAAAGTTACCCTTATGTGCAGGTCTGCTTCGTCCCCAGCTTGTATAATAAAAGCAACCCAGCAGAACCAGCCCCTGACTCAGTTCTGAGAACCCCTCCTCTTCTCTGGGCTGCCTCCCTGTGCTCCAGCATAATAAGCTCAATACAATCCTTCTGGAATTTTTTTTTCTGGGGTTTCCTCTGGATTTCTGTCTTGGAAAACCTAAGAACCTAACATTAGTGACACTCATATGAGTTCATGGGCAGAGGCCTGCTGGGATTCTAAGGTGCTGAATGGGTAAATATTCTGCTATTGTTTGGTTTGAAAGTCATACAGAGTTTACCTACCTCCAACTATCTCTCCCATAGAGTGCCCTGGCTTAGGATAATCACTGGATCCCTAATGTGATATCAGGAAAGTCATACATGAAACCTGGAATCAAAGCGTGAGGGCTAGGACAAAACCAGGGGTACGTGAGTTCTTTTTTCTCACCAACATAATTGGGCACATGGTGATTGTGTTTATACTTGAAAACCGACACTGACAAGAAACTTATTATCTCAAAATATAGGCATCTCTATTTTTGGCCAGTGTTAGTTAGACAATTATTATCTTTTAAATGTTGATGCTAAATATGCATTTCTTGTAGCTTATCTTTTTTTCTTTCACTTTCCATCTTAACCTCTGTCTTTCCTTCCTCCATTCCTTCTTTCCTTCTTTTCCTTCTATAGAATGTTATAGAAATTCTACCATGAGGATAGAATTATATTAAGTTCAAAACACAAAGATTCAAATATGCATCAGACTCATCAAGATTAAAGCATATGTATAAAGACTACATTCAAAGCTTTTGGTGTTTGGATGATACAGAATTTTATCAAGGTAAGAGAATCAATAGGATGGTATATCAGATAAACAAAAGTAGTTATTTTTCAAGTAAAATCATTCACTACATTAAGGAGGTTGAAAAATCAACCAACCGATCAACAAAAAAGTAAAACACTAATTGCAATAATAGAAATCACCTCAAATTATGTGCATGTGTATGCATGATGTATGCTTGCACGCAGCTGCCTATGTTGGAAAGAGACTGAGAACTGAAACCACACTAGGTCAACAAAGGTCATGGAGGCATTAACTCACATGCCTAGACTTCTGTTCACTTATGCAAATACTCTAGAACTGTAATTGGATCACTGAGCACAAATGCTATAAAGTGCTCTGGAAGTTTTAATTGTAACAGATAATGGCAAGGAAACTAATTATTGACTATTGAAAAATAAGGAAGAAGCAGCATCTGAAGGTTAAGAGATGTTGCAGTTCGTGTTTTCACCACAACCGCCTTTATAGCCATCTTGGTTTGGAAATTTTATCCACAAAGTAGTATTGAGAAACATATGTCATGACGCAGAGAAACAAGCATATACTTATAGTCATATATATGTATGTGAATGTTTTTATAAGTGTAGATACAAGTGAGAATATATAAATATAGATAGATGAGTATTGGTTCACCCAGGGAAATGAAACTGAAGAATGGTGGGGATAAATTTAAATTTTTTCTTTACACATTGTATATTTATTATTACATTTAGTTGTTTTGCTCCTAAAATGTAACAACTGAGTAAATTTAAAAAGTAAAAGTTTAAAAGAAGTTTGCAGTTATTCTTAAAGCTTTATTTCTCATAGATTAGCAAAATCATTGTAAAATGGAGGGCTGTTATGGGTTGTCATCTTTTTAACTGTCCCATTATTTCATTTAAAAAGTGATAATGGTTATAACCGGACTTTTACTCACTAAAAGTGACACAGTTCTAAATTCTTGGAGGTAGTTAGCAGAAGACTATCATGTTTATTCAATGAACTTTGACAAAAACATATATCAAGTATTGGCCAATTTTCTCTGTGGCAACCACTGTTCAGCAAGACAAGAATGAACCTCACCGGTACTGTTAAAATGATGGGCAAAGCTGAAAGTCAGTCATGGAATCGGTCATAATTAAGAAACTCCTCATCATGTTATTTCATTTCCCAGGTATCACCCAGAGTAGTGATTTGAAGTCCCATTCACCACCAGCTTGGGCGGATCTCATGGGCATGATGCCCTCTTTTCTTCTTTTACTGCTCTGTGTTCCCCACTAAGCCTCAGGAGCCTGTGCCCATGAGGATCATTACCAACTCCACCTTCGAATATTTTGTGTCTAAAAAATAGAACAGTTAAATTGCTTCTTGACTGCAACGTTTTAGACAAAGAAAGGCTTTTGTTTCAGCTTCTAGGAGCAAGGCAGATAATCCACGAGAGACTAGGAGAGTTGATCTTTTCTATTCTACACCCCGACCAGAAATATTATCATTAACTTCAGGTATTTTGAGCTCACTTGCCTTTATAAACTATATTAAAGTTAAAGCCTCACATAAATATCATTTAAGACAGTTTTCCATTTAAATAGGATTTAAAGAAAATGATACTTAACACTTCTCTTACCCCTCTCAGTTTCTAGAAAAAGGGCTCTTGGACAATTTCTTTTTAAATACTCAGAGGAAAAAAATGATATGATATGTATGAATGCATTTTTTATAAATACACTATTAAATAAAAACCAAGAGCACTCTATTCCTTGATCGAAACTATGGAGCTTATCACAACACAAATTTTTCCTAAAAATCTTTAATGACTACATGAATACCACAGACACTTCTGTATGTAAGCAAGTCTCAGTTCACATTATAATGATATGTGTTTTCACATTTGCATATAATGGTTTTCCGAGGCTATACTGGCAGTCCTATTCTAATCAATAATAATGGCATGGTTTATGTTTTTAAAGCAAATGAAGGCTAAAAAAACTTAAAAGTTGTTTCTACTGAAATTCTACCAACTGGAAAGAACAGGAGGTCATGATGTAAAGGGAAAAGAAATGATCCATTCTTAATTAAAGATTTCTTTCCACATTTACTTTTTTGTTTTATATAGAGAAAAGGCATTTTTCTCGATTAGGAAGCTTTCTTCACATGACCAGTTCATTATTTCATTTTTGAAAATTAAAAAAAAAAAAAAAAGGATGTGTGTGCATTTTAGTCAGACACCTAAATGTACAATAGTCACTGCTTTTAATCAAAAAAGAGTTCAGAACTGATGAGAATCAAAAGTTGATTTTATGTTGGATGCCAATTACCAAGTAAAAAAAAAAATTAGTAGGATATGAATAATATATAATTCAAGGCCCTGCCCTTATACATAATATGCCATGCCCATATGTTGAAATAGGGGGAAACGGCTCTAACAAGTTCTGTTCTTTGTAATATATCAACCATGACCACCCATAATCCACCCACAAGAATCCTACAGACTCTCTGGAAGGGGTGATAATTTTTCTCAACGATCTCTGAGCAACTAGAAAACCCAAAAGTCATCTTTCTTGCTATGTTTGCCTTGTGAAAATTAGTTTCCTGTTTAAATATAATATAAGTGACTCATTGGATTGCCATAGGACAGTTGCAAACTTACTTACTATTTTCTCCTTATGATATGAATTCAACACTACAACATCTCAATCGGAGGTAAGGTTCACAACCGCAATTTATGAGATGTATGAGGCAACCATGCATTGTGCAGTATTTTTCTACCATTGTTTATACAGAATTTAAATATGTCACAATAATTCTAGGCACAGCTACTTCTTTGAAGGTGTTGCCTTTCATATTATTGCCATGTTGATTGGATTAAGGTCTCTGATCAAGGAGGCCATCTAGTCCTGTCATCTATCCCAGTAGTTGTGACTCAGAATCAAGGTCACTAAAGAGTTTTAAAGTGGGAGCTGGTCCTTCTCAGCTTTGCTGCTCCATATGTGCTATCTCAGAGGCAAAGCCCAAATCATACCTTCCACATACCTTTACACATACGAAGACATGGCAGAGCTGGAAGGAGACTGTGAAGTCTCTCAAGTGTCAAAGATCTTGCTTTGTTCCCCTTCCCTCCACTGGGGGCATATTTACTTATTTCTCTTTTATGCCATTGACCTCTGAATTTCTGGTAATCCCCAGTCCTGGTAAAAAGCGCTGACAGACACTAAGTATTTCTGTCCCTCCAAAATTCATATGTTGAAAGTTAATTCCCAGTGTGATGGTATTTGGAAGTGGGGCTTGGAGGAGGTGAAAAGGTCGTAAGAAAAGAACCCTCATAATTAATGCCATTATAAAAGAGACCTCAGAGAGTTCCCTGGCTCCTTCTACCATGTGACGACGCAGGGCAATGATGGTCATCTATGAACCAGGAAGAAGCTCCCACAGGACACCAAATCTGCTGGTGCCTTGACCTTGGACTTCTCAGCTGCCAGAACTATGAGAAATAAATGTTTGTTGTTCAGGGAAAAAAAACAAACAACACATAAGGTTGAAAATACTCCCCAACCCCTACAACTGGTCAAATAACATAAAAAAACAACCAACTTGGTCATTAAAAATTACTCTAATTTCAATCACATGTGATAAATGGCTTATCATTTATGCCTACACCTCATGTCACTCAGTAGACGTTATATGTAGCATAAGTATTTGCCAGATTAAATCTGTTTGATTAAAACAATGTTTAGGGATCATTCTCCACAGTGGTCTGCATCTAAACCATGAAAGAACACAAGTCCAGGAAATAGTCTAGACGTCGGGGGTAATATAGCAAAAACAAAGCAGGCTCAACTTCTCACTTGCTTGGAGCTGACATCCATCACTACTGATACCTCTTCCTCTTTAATAAAATTTGCCTTTTGTCTGAAATATCAAGAGCCCAGGTGCAATTCTCTTCATGTGAGGTTGATTGGGGGTATTCATAAAATTCTGATGGAAATATGGACTAGGTATTAGAATAATCAGTATCCTGGCCAGTTAACTTATCGTAAAGCATGAATATTAGAAAAATCCAGAAGAATGTGTTTTACTGGTCAAGAGTAAACCCAGGTGATATAAACCTACATAAAACTATCCACTACTAAAAATCAGCCACATGCCTAAAGGACATAAATTAAAAGTAAAATCTTCATGCCTACCAAGAGCTAGCTGTAGAATCAAATGAGGGCCAAGACCATAACAGCAGAGAAAAATTGATGTAAGTGTTTATCAATGCCTGTTTTCACAAATGTTCTGGGCAAATTCATTTGTTTTTAATAACGTATGTTCCAATTATTCTTTTTTGACAGCGACCTTCCCAACTAAAAAAAAAAAAAAAAAAAAAATGCACTTTGTCTATTAGAGATGAACAATTTCCCCAGAATGAGCAGTAAGAATGCATGGAAGTGAACTCCATTTCTATGCATATCTGGTCCAGTAAAAATATCTCCTCTTGTCACATGGTGATAGCCATTTATTCTTCTACAGGACAAACTCCCAGAAAACAGAATTTTTATTTTTTCCCTTCAGTGCCAGCTCCATTATAGAGCTATTTTCCAATGCTTTTTGGGAAAGAAGTTTTCTTGGGATGTGAGTTTGCTGCATTTGCATGTGTGACCCAGAGGCCTCATACAGTCTCAGTTGGATAGGTCCCTTGGAAAGAAAAGTCGCTAACATATCACATTTTATGATGAGGCTGCCAGATTGTTGTTCCCCTACGTACACCTCCTCATCGTTCCGCACCAGGGGACTCCCTAGGGCGAGTGGGAGAGATAAATGGGGTGTTAAGGGGAATAATAATTTTGCACAAGGTGAAAGGATAAAGGAAAAGTGAAAAACATTCCTGCGTAGCCAGAGGATAAGTCACATCGATTAGTCTGCACATGACACAACTCCACAAGTGGAAATGAAATTTATGAAAAGAGAACCATAAAATGGATACACCTCATAGATAAATATCACTTGAATGCTACACTTCACAGCTTTCCACATTGTATAAAATTACTTCATTATTCATGACCTTATTAAAACACATTCCAGATACACTTGGATATGAATTCTAAATACTTCATCTCAGGATGCTCTGCATATTTAAAAATATAATGAAAGATTCATTTCTACCATTTCAGATTTAGACATTTGCTTTACAGTGACGAATTAGGAAAGAAAATAGTCGTCTATGGTTCATTTGGTTAAATATCTATGACTCAAGCCTAGTCCACAGTAATGTAAAAAGACAATGATGTGCATAATCTAAAAAGCATGAACACACATTTGCCTTTGGAATACATCCTTAAGTCTTTTCTGCATGTTCATCTTCTGAATTTTGTTTGGCTTAGAATACTAATAAAATTTGTATTTATAAGTATATCCCAACTGATGGCCCGGAAAACCAGACCAGCCTTGAAAAGAGATCTGTGCTAGTATAAAACCACATTTAGCATTGAATACAAGATACAGATACTTCTGTAAGAGTGGATAGGATATTCAATGTCCTCCTCCTTTGTTAAAATACTTCTGCAAAAGCATGAACGAAACATAATTTTAAAGAGATGGAAAAACCAAGAACGCTTGTGGTTTGAGTATGTGCAATCAAGGCATAGTCTTTCTTCTTTAATCTTGTTCTATACAATTAGATTGATTAGATTAGATATATAAATGTGCTTTTGTTATTAATACATTCCCTTTAAATACTGTACAAAATATAGCTATTCAATTCTACTACTTGATAACTTTCAAGCAATGCGACTTGACTCCCTCTTCCATATATCCATAGTGCTTTTTTGATATTGTGCCCCTTCTCACTGTATACTGTGTTTATCTATTGACCTCTTAGCTTCCCTTCTGGACTGTGAGACCTTGAACTTAGAAACTTGAGTTTTTGTGTATCCTCAATATTTAGCGTAACTCATGCTGCACAATAAGTGTGACTATTGCTTGCTTTATGAATACATGCACACTGAACAACTTCTCCGTAAACTCACTTTAAATCTATAATGTAAATAATATCTTTTTTGTTTGTTTGTTTAGATGAGCTAATTAGCATCTATAAAGGACAGCGCGTTCTGGGTCACTTAGCTAATTAGTTGCAAAGGCAGGATTCATGTCTTAAGATTTTCTGACACTAAACTCAAGCTTTGGATGAAAGGGGAAATATTGCCCACTAGGGGATGATATATGAACTAATGAAGGCTTCCCTTAGGCCCCATTTAAATCAATGAGTAGACCTATTAAGTCCTCAGAATCACTGAGATTTGGTTTCAAATCTTTGCATTATTGAGCTTCGACTATTCTACTGTCTCTGGGTGTTCTTCTCCATGAAAAAGGGTTGTAGAGAGGGCGATTTTTGCAGCCATTTCTATTCTTGTTTTCATCAAAAATACATTCTCTATATACCGCAAGTTTTCCCGCTGATCACTAAGAGAAAGAAGGTGGTGTAAAAATCATAACAAGATGCGGAAAATTCACAGAGCCTTTGGAAAACTTAAAACTTGTTTTTCTTTTGTGGAATGACAGTTCAGTTTCTTTCTCTCTCCAAACTCAACCCATGCCTAGTTTCTTCTCTCCAGCAGAAAGAAAAATAATGACATTATAGTTGAAAGGAATAATAGTTGTGAAGAGGTGAACTTTCCAGACACCAACCTTAAGAGTTATCTCATGGAACCACATAGAGATATGAGTAGTTCATGTCCATTTACCCTGAATGTAATACATTTAAGTTCCTTTTCAAATAGGTCTTCCTCAAGGCACATTCTCCTGGGTTGTGCAAGAAAATCTGGGCTTCTGGTTAGTCATCTCCACTATCATATCCTCTATACTGTAAGTTAATAATGGGTCTCTCCACTTTTTTTTAATCACTGAAGATAATAGACAGCTGATTCAAGAGGCATGAATGAGGGCATCGAGAACAGGATCACACTGTCTCTCTATCCTTCTAGTTCCCTACTCTGATCCATGTCCCATTAGATTGTACTATCTGCAACTGAAGGGCTTTTGGATAACTCGGGGGGTGGGGGTGGGGGGGGTGGGGGGAGAGGGTAGAGAAGCAATTTCCCTTATGCTAAAATGGAAAGATTTCTAGAAAATTTGATAAACTGAATTGAAACATACTATTCACCCCAACTAGGTAAAGTCATTAGTATATTAGTAAGTGTCAGAAATGAGCAAGGTATTCATGGGGACCAAATATTTTAATTGTAGGAAGACTTACATGAAGATACTTATTAATATTCTGTAAAGGAGAAAAATGTGCCTTGAATAACTGATTGTGTTAAAGGGATTTGTGAATTCAAATTTAAAAGTTAGAAAAAGGAAATGAGATACCAATGTGAAGCAGAATTATGTAGAGTTATCATTTGTTAATTCAACATGAACTTATTGAATATCTACAATGTGCCCAGCAGTTTGGAGAAGATATAGCAGTAAATAAGTTAGACAAAAATTCCCAGGGACGCTAACACGGTTCAATGGGTTAAGTGCTCACGCTGCAGCCCTGGGGACCAAGGATCAAATCCCAGCCCCAGTCTGTGTGGACCCATATGCTGAACTGGGGTGCGCTTCCCATGGAAGAGGCCCGAGTTCAGTTCTTGCCCCCTGGTTTGGCCCCTGGCTTGAAGGGGGGCATACCTCCCATGTGGGAGGCCCCGAGCCCCACTCCAGCCCTGTGCAGCCCCTGCCCACCTGTGTGGAATGAAACCATGTCGAAACCTGATGCCATACAACTATGGAGATTGCTCTGAGCCCTCTCCCTTCTCTCTCTCTGTCTCTGTCAAAAACAATAAGATAAATCTTGAAAAAAAAATTCTTGCTTTCCTCAGCCTAATTTTCTCCTAGATGGAAAAAGATCTAAGTTAGGAATTAATTAAGTCAACTAGATTCTAATGGTACCTTAAAAATAGACTCATCATACAAATTTAGGCAAATCACTATGTCAAATCACTATTCAACTATATCTAACTTCATCTTCAAATCTGAAATTTATCCTACTTATACAGTGTTGTTATAAAAATTGTTACTACATGTGGAAAGCACTATAAAAAGCCAATCGAGTTATATCAAAGTCATGGAATTATATTAATATTTATATTATTCCTTATAAGCCTGCAGTTAACTCCTCTATGAGATATCTGAATAAAATGTTGATTTTGAATTCTTATCCACATTGATAATGCATGTTAACACAATTAGATCAAAATGTCTAGTTGAGCAAACGTTAAGAAGACCAAGAAGCCAGTTCTACTATGAAATGTACTGACATTCCTTCCCCTTTATCTCCATAAAAGTATTACATGGCAGGATGAGCTAGACTAGAATATCACAAGTAGAAGAAATATTGAATAATTTCTATAGACCAATAAATTTTACAAAATATTTATGACTCCAAAAAGGATCATTACTCTTTGTAAAATTTACATTCAATATCGGAAACCCTAGTCAGGTGAAGTCCTCTATTTGATTTTTATGAAATCAGAGATATAAAATAACTCAATCTAAGTGCAATGTTGAAGTGTTGATTAATGAAATATCTTTCCCCTTTGGAGAAAAGTTAGTTCTTCCTCTCTCTCTCCCCTCTCTGGATACTTTTTCCTTTTTTGTAATGAATTTCCATTTTTTACTATCTCCACTTACAAAAAAATGCCATAGCATTTTTAAAAAACCTGCCAGTTCTAGTGTGCAAGTAATGGTATATGTTTTTTGATAATATAGACCTATAAAAAAAATCACAGGACTACATATCTTGATTATAACTGAAAAAGGAACTCTTATTTTGATTTCTAGTCCTGAATTCTTCCATTAATTAATATATGTTCTTGGGAGAGTCCTTTAGATGTCTGTAGATTCACTTTCTTCAACATTTAAAGGAGGGATTAGGATTAGTCTCTTTAAGATCTTTCCTTCCAGCATTAATAAGCCTTTGAAACTACTTGTTTTTACAGGAGGTGCATAGCAATTTGTTAAGCAAAACCATTATTAATGCAGTTAGACAGCTTATTAATTTTTAATTACATTAATTTTATCTAATGAAAATTGACTTCTGAGAAATTAAAATATACGTTACAGTGACTCTGTTGTATTATTAAGCTATGTACAGAACACAGTAGTGACTTATAAGACGTGGCATTCTAGGTGGAATACATGGAGTTATGTTTTGGAGTCGCTGTAGCAGACAGTACATATAGAGTTCGTAGACATTTAATTCTGCAGGATTTCCAGCTCTTCTAATCTAGATGGATTTATGTCTCTGTCCATGGGGACAGAATACTAGAGAATAAAACAAGTTTTTTGGAAGAATGAAATTATTCATGCAGTTAATTATTAAATAAAAAATAAAAAGCAATTTACTGTCACTAATATTACAGCCAAATAGTAAACAAACTCGAACATGACCGCATAAGCAAGGCAAGATCCTTATACGACCTTCATATAACTGTACACACAAAAGCATCATGTCCACACCTATGAGAATATCTACATCTACCCATATGCCATATATGTGAGAATAAAATCTATACGGTCTGGTCAATGTTTACACTAAATTTATTAAAATTTGTGCATATATTTCCATGTTAAGTGAGTATAAAACTATAAACAACCATATAGTATATACACAGAGTTTGAATGCTAAAACTATTTATAACAAAGTTAATCTGACCAATATGTAATAAAGTATGTTAACAGTATTATACTGAATAGCAATTAGGCATGAATATGTGTATTAAGCCATTCATGTAAATGAAAATAAATGTTTTTTCACCGTACCCAAACCTATAAACTAATTCTTGCCTTCTTAACTTGACTAGAAACAAAAACAAGGCTTGACGAAAAGCCAGCAGGGCTCTGTGGGTTAAGCGATCACTTTGCAGCCCTGGGGACTGAAGATCAAATCCTGGCCTGGGCCCGTGCAGACCCATATGCTGAACTGGGGTGTGTTTCCCATGCAGGAGGCCCCCAGCCCAGTTCCGGCCCTGCACGGCCCCCATCCACCTGTGTGGAATGAAACCATGTCGAAAACTGATGGAGCACAGCCATGGAGACTGCTCTGGGCCCTCCCTCTTCTCTCTGTATCTCTCTGTCTGTCTCTCTGTCAAAAACAATAAAATAAATATTTTATAAAAGAGGCTTATTTTCAATATGGTAATAAACTAATTAGTAGTCTGATTGCATTTTAAACAAGATAGAAAATAATGTCACTGCCCTGTTTTAAACTATATGTATGGCCAGCCTACTGACACCTTGAATTTAGCTCAGTGAGACTAAGGCTGACAATACATACCATTTAAAACAGGACAATAGCATTATTATCTGTCTCGTTTCAAAGAGTACATCTGGTCAACCTACTAATCAGATGGCTTTCCTAACAAAACAAAAAATAAGTTTGTAAAGAAAAAAGACAAGGTGAGAAGACTCGTGGAGGGCAGGATACACAGAAGACAGTTTTATCAGCCATAAAATAAAAATGATGGCATGTGATCCATGGCTTACTGAGGAGGAATGGTAATACAGACTAGGACGGTCCATGTTGATATATGTCCTCCACCTTTCCTAAAAGCATGACCATGGTGATTTAATTCTTTGAAGGTACTATGCTCATCCCTCTAGCCAGCCACAGGGAGCTAGGTTCAAGGGCAATAAGAGTCAGGCAGCCCACAAAGTAAACTCTATGCCCCCAAGGTTGATATGAGGTTTAACTTAAGGCAAATGGTAATCACAGGTCTTTGAATTCAGGTATGTTCAATCATTGGAGAGTCATTGTGTACAGGAGTGGGGCTGGAAGCAGAAAAAACTGAAACCATACTGGAAGCCAAGTTCCAGACATAGTAGTATGGAGTAGTATAGAGATTACTATACTTCATGATGCGTCAAATGAAATAAATACTCCCAACCGAACATCTCTTTCAGCAAACACTTTATTACTTAGGCTATTTCTTAAACCTCTGTGGATCAGAGAAATAAACCTAAACTTTTAAGGAGGGATAAATGGTTCTTTCCATAAGTCGAATACACCTGAGGAAATAAAATCAAGAGGCAAAGTTCAAAAACCTTGTGTTTTTGTTACCAGAAAATGCACTTTTCTTATTGTTGTCTCTGTAAAGGAATAGGATTTACACTAATTCAGTATTAAATCTTTCGCTGAGATGACAACAAAATTATTTAATTATTTCCCCCAGTGATAGGTTATCTATTTTTTACCCAGCATTTTGCTTTAAATAGCAGCTTCATGTAGAACCTGAGTTCTAGCTCCCTCTTCCCAAATGGAAGTGCTTAATATGTGGCTGTTTAGATAAGCTTGGAGTGGGAAACGTCTTTCACTGCATGTTGGTAGGGGCCAAAATCAGAAAGAAGTTGGATGAGTCATGTGATTGCATACAAAGCAAACATAAATATGAGAGGTGAGATAAAAAAAAACTCACAATAAAAAAATTGAAGGAAAAAAACAAAACAAAACAAAAAAACAAACAAAAAAGTTGAAGGAGAGTGATCTAATTTTAAGTGTCACAATCAACAAAAATCACCAATGAGAAATCACTTTTCAAGAAGAGGTCTTTGGGAATTATTACGTCTTAGAGTGAAACCAATCTGAGCTGTTGGGAAAAGGGAAAATAGGAGCTGTCAGTGGCGGAAGGAGAGGAACTAGGCAGGAGTCGGGCCATGGAGATTAAGGATGTGAAGTCCACAGTGCGGCTGTTGTGAGGGTGAATGCTTTCCAAGTTTCTTGTCATTGCTCATTCAGAAAGAGAGATTCACTGACTAGGCTGTGTTCAATGTATCACATGGTTGAAGGAGGAAAATCTTAGGTCAGCTTGTCATAGGCAAAGGTCTGGATTGCCAAATAACTTCAGCAGATCTGTTTAATTTCCTAGTGCTACGTTGTTATCCCTGTGAAGTGATTTCCTGGTCCAGATCTGCACAAAGGATAACACCACTATATCCTGGTGGTAGGTGCTTATAAGATGGTAACTATTTTCTCACCTCACAAAATGTGAGGGCTCCCAGTTCTTCCTAAAAGAGAGGGAAAACGGAGCTTGCTGAGTGTCCACTAAGTTCATGGCTCTATACGAATAAATGTGAAGAAATCTGGCCACTGAACACAAAACTCTATTTTAGTATTCCTTTTATTATGTGGCCAGCTAATGGGCAGACTTTTATAGCAATGGGCCCAGGGCTACAGTTCTATTCAATCTCTTCTGTTAGTGATGAGGACAGGAACTACTGAACTTGTATCTGCTTTACTAAACCAATTTCCTGAGTCATTTAACAACATATAACAAATGCCCTCCTGAATGCAAATCATTGCAGCAGGCACAGAGAGAGATGAAAAGCTGATATAGGACATATACCAAGTTTACAGAGAGGCAGAACAACTTCACTGAGAAAAACAAAAGAGTAACACAGCAAAGGGAATAACTATTTCTTTCCCATCATGGTCCAGACACTGTGAACAACTGTCAATGCATATACTGACCAGAGGCCGATTTAGCCTGTTCAGTTAGACAAGACCAAATCCCAGACAGCAAACACAGCTATGAGGCTTTATATTTGATCTTAGCCAAAAGGCCAAAAAGCGATAGCTATGAAGTTCTAGAAGACTTATCAACAAAAGTTGGAGAAGATGGGATGGCTCAGCGGGTTAAGAGCTCACTTTGCAGCCTCAGGGACCGAGGATCAAATCCCTCAAATCCTGGCTCTGGCTCGTGTGGACCCATATGCTGAACTGGGGTGTGCTTCCCATACAGGAGGCTCACAGTTAGGTTCTTGGGCCTGCCCCCCACCCCCGCCCCGTTCAGCCCCTGGTTCGAGGGGGTATGCCTCCCATGCAGGATAACCCCTGTCCACCTGTGTGGAATAAAACCATGTCGAAAACTGATGACATACAACTATGGAGACTGCTCTGGGTCCTCCCCTTTCTCTGTCTGTCAAAAACAATAAAATAAATCCTAAAAAAAAAAAAAGTTATTTCCCATGTAAGATAATCTAGGAGAAAGGATAATTAGATACACATATATTTTATGTAGAAAGACTTGCTCTTAAGCAAAAGTGTCCCTAATTAACTTCCAATAGTAGGATGAGGTTTCTGACAGTGATGAGCACTTACCAGTGAACAACTTAAAGCATTCATGGAATTAGTAAGTGAACTTTTGTGATATGTACACCCTATCTCTGTGAAAAGACAAACATTTTCAGCCCATGAGGAATATTTACCGTATTTTCCGGCATATAAGACGACTTTTGAAACGAAAAATAGTCAACCGAAAATCGGGGTCGTCTTATATGCTGAGTATATCCCGAAAAACGTCTTGATATGCCGCTAAACGAATTTTCCAACTCGATCCCGCACCAATCACTGCAAGGCTGCTCGGACCGCCTCTCTAACTCAGCCAATCCAAGCAGGCTTTTTATGCATGCAAATTATACATGTTCTGTACCCGAAGCTACACTGTGTTCTAGTAAAAAGCCTGCTCAGCTTGGCCAGAGTCAGAGAGGCGGTCTATTATAGCCTTTGAACCT